>JAOWBW010000886.1:431793-518044 GCA_026119855.1 Campanula takesimana
TGTGCAGCCAGGATTTAGTCCCATAACATTGATTTGTGAAATCATAACTTCTTTCTTGGAGAGAGAAAATACACATAATACACTAGGATTATTATGTTTTATTATTCTCAATCGTCAAACTCTAAATAATCAAATGGAGCAATTGAAGAAGCGTTTTTCATCAAGTTTTTCACTCCGGAGAACCTAGCAGTCAAGTCAAGAAACGTTCTTGAATCCGTTTGACGTGTGGATCACCGGTAGAGAGTGCTTATCTTTGCATCTAATTCCAAGGTTTCATATTTCGATCTACAAGAGTTAGTTTCTTTCATCTTACATATCATGATTTGTTGATCATAACGGATCTTGGGTTCCTTATGTAAAGTTTTCCACTGCGCATGATTGCACGAAACCCAACAGTGGTATCAGAGTTTCATTTATGATCAATAGTTCTAATATCATCATGATCCAATTATTTAATTGCTATGATCATGAGAAAGATGAATTTAACTGATGGAATTTTATATGAGATATAAACTATGCATGCTAGTTATTGATGGGATATGTGATTATAAAATTAATTGGATTTATATGTATAATCGCATGCTTAAATTGTCAATTTGTAATTGGAGTATGTAAGTTGATGATCTAGATCTAATTTGTATATGGAATAAATTTGTTATTGATTATATAGATTAGATTGGTTAAAATTCATAATCTGTAAATTCGTGTTATTTTAATCTAATTATACATAAACACGGCATTGGATTTGATCGAATTTGAAAATTTCTGAAAAACTGGAATTCTGGGAATTCGGGACAAGGGATCCGTACGGCTGTTTCGGGGGCATAAGGATCCTATGGCGCCGTACGGACATGCCCCGTTTTTCCCATGATCTGTTATGTTTTCTGATGTTCAGATTGTTCTGTAAATTCTGGCGAATATTCCTGATAAGGGTAATGAATGTCTACTTTTATTCATGATAAGAATAAAATTGACAAAGCATGGCTAGTGAAGCAAGTGTTCATATCCTTAAAAAGTTTGAATAGTCAAACGCGAAGATCATTTTGGGACGGAGGGAGTAACAACTAAAAGAGGGGATATCTACAGCACATATTACTTAATCACAACAGAAGTAGAACACACAGGAAAAATCAAGGTTTTAAAAAAAAACTCCACCTAGTGCTATAGAGTCTCCACTATACGTGAAGACGTGAAAGAAGAGTCGGTTCCACGTGAACAATCAAAGTTTATGGGGCTAAAAAAACACTACCGAATTTGCTCTAACCACGCCTTAATCAAACTCCGTATTTGCATCCTTTACATTCAAAATATAAATTTTTACATACCCCTTGAGCGCAGAACAGATCAGATATGTTGTTGCTTACTTACTTACAATATCCCTTCGTCACAAAATGAATATCCAAAAATATTCAAATTTGAGAGTAAATTTTGACATTTTTTTGAACATTTATTGTGAGACAGAGGGATACATTTTCCGGGGGGGGTGGGGGAACCCGGGAAGAACAGCGTTTTATATATACACAAACAAAACAAAAATATACAAAAGTATATTTTGAAATCTCAAATTGAACCGGAATGAACATATACAACTTCTGACACTAACATGCATCAGATTTGTGCATGCTCATTCATTCAAGCAGTCGCTTATACTTGCACCAAGCAATGGCGATAATGTATAGGAAGATAGTTCCAGCAGTACCACCACAAACAGTCCATAAGAATCTGCGTGGACCGTCCACCTCATCATTGAAGATCTCAATATGGATGTTCATTCCGAAAATACCAGCAACAACCACAAATGCGCTCACCACTAGAGTAGCTGTAGTTAGCATAACACCCATTTGAAGTAGATGGTTCTGTTTGTCATCCAACATTATATTAATGTAATCTTCTGTGTCATCAACATACTCCCTCAACTACACATAACAAGAGAGAGAAAGTAAAAAAAAAAAAATAGTTTGGAATATAAAAGCTTCAAACTATTGATTCTCTTCTCCTATTATGAATAAAAAGACAGAAATTACAGGTAAGAACAACCTTAATTGGAAAAAGGAAACATGGGTAGTTGTTTACCATTCTACCAAACACCAAGATATGTGCAGATATCCCTAAAATGCTAGACAACCAAACCACAGAACCATCTATAGAAACATAGTACATGTGTACTCTCGCAACTTTTGGCTTAAAGTATAGGCTCAGTCGCAACTTTTGGCTTAAAGTCTAGGCTCAGATATAGGGACCACAAACTAATTCTCAGGAGAACCAGGTTGTTATTGTATAGTACTCCCTCCGTTCTATAAGGTTTGTCCTACTCTTTTTTTGTTGTATATCCGAGTGAATTTAAGCAATAATGTTTAAGTTAATTTAAGGGCAGATTGCACTTTAGTTACCTGAGTTTGTCGTCATGTTTCAATTGGTTATCCAATTTGTGTTCGTTATAATTTGGTTGCTGAATATGTCTTTTTGTTGCAATGAGGTGTAATTTTGGTTAGTCCGTCAAAAATCTAACGAAAATGGATGAAAAACGCAACAAGCTTCTTTTAAAATTGCATCGATCATCCCTACAGTTTAAATTATCACACTTCACCCCCTCAAGTAACTAAAGTGCAATTTTTCTTTTAAATAAACCCATATCAGATCTCTATCCAAGAAAAAAAAATACATATCCTCATTATAGCACTGCAACTTACACAGATACACTCTCCGTCCCAGACAAAGTGAGGCTTTTGGTTAACTTGATTACGCTTTGATTAATAATTAAAATATAATATAATTATTATATTAAAATCTAAGAATTGTTATTAAAAATATTATCAATCGCGATAGAATAATTTTTTAAATTTTATTATTATTTTTACTTCTAAACATTTGTTAAAGTGCAATCAAGTTGACAAAAAATCTCATTTTATTTGGGACGAAGAAATATGTATTTCAATCAAGTTCCATTTTCTGTATTGAAACATAGATAGATCTCTTGCACCTTGTTCTTCATACTCTACAATAAACATAACCTCATCAATTATGTTAACATCTAAGCCATTATCAATCACCGGCTAAAAAGGAACAGCCAAAATCCATTAACACCCATCGTCAGCACCCCAGAAACCACTGCCGGCAGTCGGAATCAATCTCTGTCAGCCCTCTTCACAATCATCTCTACAACCACACAAACCCCATGGACCAAGAAAAGCGAACCTATCATTAATCTAGAACAATTTAACGGGGTGGAATACTGTGTGTTGCAAGAACCGTCATAGCCAATCAAGAACAAGCTTCGCCTCTGGCAATGGCGATTCCAAAAGCGCACAAAAATCAAGCATAAAAAACCACATTCAGATCTAGATTTATATCTTCAAATAGATCTGGGTCTAAATCTTGGAGAAGAGGGGTTGAGCAAAAACGGAGGAGAATGGGCGGCATCCGAATTTTGGAGATGACTGGAGAAGACGAAATCCATAAGCTATGGGACACCGGCACTAGGGCAGAAGAAAAGATGCTGCTAGGGAGGGAAAATATTTGGGAAAGTGGGTGAGTGGGGACGACAGTAGCGGCAAGGAGGGAGAAAAGGGAGACGGTGGCGGGAATAGTGAGGGGGAAAGGTGGCATGTGCGTGCCGGGTGGTATGGGGAGGAGGAGACGACCATGGGTAACGCTTGTGGCCGGTGAGGGGTTGGGGCGGAGAAAATTTGAGAGGGACGAACGACATTTGCGCTTGATTTTGGGGAATAAGTGGAAGAGGAAGGGTTTGAATATGGAAATAAGGTGGGGTTAGAAATATTTATAAGGGAGGTTGAAGTGGGATAATTTAATCTGTAGGGTTAATCGTTGCAATTCTGAAAGAAGCTTGTAGAGTTTTTCATCCACTTTCGTTAGGTTTTGACGAGCTAACCAAAATTACATCTGATTGCAACAAAAAGACATATTCAGCAACCAAATTGTAACGAACACAAATTGAATAACCAATTGAAACATGACGACAAACTCAGGTAACTAAAGTGCAATTTGCCCTAATTTAATTATTCTAATAAAAATCTTAAACTTGTTATTGATACACGACTATAAATACTACTCCCTCTGTCCCTAAATGAATGTCCATTTTTAAGAAATTTGTCCCAAAATGAATATCTTTTTCGGAAATTACTTTGTTCCTAATTGTTTTTTTACCAAATTTTTTCACTATTCTCTTTTATACTTGCAAAACTAAATGTTTGGAGGGAGGATTACATGATTATATATGAATCTTTGCCACTAAATTGTATGAAACGTAGTAATTTCCAGATGTCTCTTAAAATGAATTTTGGACATTCTAGGGACAGATGGGAGTATCAATAACATTTTTTTAGATTTTCATTAGGATAATTAAATTAAGCTAAATTCTTGGTCAAAGTACATTCATATTAACAACAAAAAAAGTAGGACAAACGGAGGAAATTATTTTTTTCTCTCCTTTAGCATCAATAATACATGCATTCACTCTCTTGCATGCACTATGGTGCTCGCTCCACTTGCACGAGCACTACTACATTTTGTCCTAGGCTCCTAGCCATATATATAGGCTCTTCTCTCTACAGATATTTGCTGCCGAAAACTAACTTGAACTTCCATTGTATTTACAAGAATTTGTCACAGTCAATTACAGAGTAAATGATATGAACATGGCTGGCAATGACATCCGCCAAATCATCGTGAGAATGACAGGTGCGAAGTTATTCTTGATTTAGGTTGTGTTTGGTAGCATTAAGCACTTGATACTTGATACAGTGCAACGTAACTTGGAGGTAGTGTGTGTGGTTTGGTTCCTCCATTAAGCCTGAAAATTTCCAACTTGCTCTTAATAATTGAGAATCAAAATTGTTGCTTAACCAATAAGAGCCTCACTCAACATTCAACATCTAGCATTTAATGTTATCAAACGCACTTTACTTCCAAATTACCTTGCAATGCATCAAGCATCAAGTGCTTAACGCTACCAAACACCCCCTTAGCCTGGTGGAAAAATTATTACAAGCATAATTATTCGGGCATGGCTAGTGGACAACCACCACTCAACACCATCCATCTTTCTTTTCATCTCTCTTCTTCTTTTTCTTGTATGTAACGTTCGAATAAGGGTTGCAAATTAACAAGTTTTTGCAATTGGTCATCCAGTTTGTAAATGTTACAACCTGATTCCTATGTCTGTGAAATTGATGCAATGTGGTGTAAGAAATAACGAATAGTTATTTTTTTTAACATAATTAATGTCATGTGCAAGTCGCATGACATTTTAAAAGTCATTTTGCCAAGTGAGCATGACTGGAGGAGTGCAAGGAGGAAGAGTTTCAGTGCGGGGAAGGGGAAGGGGGGGGGGGGGGGGGAGATGGGTTGGAGAGAGAGAGACTATGAAGGAGGGAGGGGGTGTCGCAGGGGAGAGAGGAGTGGGGGTGGGAGTGGGACAGGATTCTTTCTATCTAGAATGTGATAATTGAGAGAGAAGATGGAGATATTATTTTAGGTAGACAACATTGATGGATAGACCTAAATGTCCTTCAATGCCCAATGAAAAGACCTTTGTGCCCCTTAAAATATCATGTGTGTAGAACAAGGCATTGATTTTGCTAGTTTTTTAACAGTCCATCCATTGTTACAACACATTGCATCAATTTAACAAACCTAGAAATCGGGTTGTAACATTTACAAACTGGATAACCAAATGCACAAACTTGTAAACCTCAAGTAACTAAATTCCAATTGACCCTTCGAAGAATAAAAATTTAGGATGAGAAGATGCCCACTTATATCACAGCTCCAAACCTCACTGGGGTTTATTATCAGTTAGGCATGGCACAAATGAAAGGAAGCACAGAATGACAGAAAGACCATCATTTATGAATGAAAATCAGTAATGAAGGTACTATTCTCTCGGTGAAACAAAAGCAAGAAATGGATGTCCACCTGGACATTCACTTGCTTTTGACTAGCTCAATCTCTGATTACCGAGGATGCAGATTTGCATCTCTCTCTATCTCAATCTAAGCTCCTCAAGTTTTCCCTCTTTCTTATACCCTACATGTGTAACTCAGAATGATTGGACAACAGGCACTTTCCTGTACAGCACCTAATATTGTAACCCGTATTCCAATTCAAAAGTTCTCTCTAAAACTCAGAATGTTCTAGTTGACTTCCAAATTGAGAAGCTAATGCTGAGATGCACCATGAAATAAAATTAATTTTCCATATAAACTGTGAAGCAATGTAAGCAAGACGTAACAGTGGCTTACCGTGGATAATTTATTCAGCGTACCATCAATTTGCACAAAATAGGCCTCCAGTAGCATTTCAAGCTCCTCCACGTCAAGGTGCTTGCTTATAGCACTGCGTGTCGTACTTGTATGAGTTCCATGGCTGCCTCTGCTGAGGGCATTTGATGCACCAATTAACTGTTCTGTGTGCTTGTCAATTTGTTGAATATCACCTTCATAGATGGCCCCATCACCTTCGGGTGAAATTTCAGCAGGATTTCTTGCATCCGTATCTGAATGAAGGGCCTCATCATCCGTGCCATCTTGCTCATTCACAGAAGTTGCAGATGAGTTATCTTGCATTAGCTTGTCAGTCAGATACATCTCAGCCATATCCTCATCGTCGTCTAGCAAATGCTCCAATTCATCCCTAACCTGAATGGAGTTGAATCAGTTGTAATAAGAATAAGGAAAAATTGCATTCATGGTCACCCAACTATTTGAGATGAGTGGTTTTGATCACTCAACTCATTTTTATTGCGTTTAATGGCCTGAACTAATTGTTTTGTGCTCCCGTGATCATTGTGACTAACTTCATCCAAAAATTTCGTTGAGTCGACATATGCATATGCACGTGCCCTTTCTTAAGGGGTAAAATAGGAAACTTATTATATAGGGGTTAAAGTGCTGAAACTAAAACTATAAAACTTGAGGCCATAAAATTGAAAACTATACCCCCAACTTAGCTTGAAACTATCGCCCTTCTTCATCCCTCACGTCTCCCCCGTCATCCACCGCCCTCCACCCCGGCACTTCATCCATTTCCGGCGAACTATTTCACTTATATTCCCCATGCTTGAATCTCAATTATCAATATTCATTTCCACAACTTTTTCATGTTCTGATTAGCTTGTAAGCTATCAATTTGAAGTTCAAAACTGTAATTTTTGTACAATAAAATTTAAATTCGTACTGGTTCACCCATTTGGCAATATTAATTTTGCTTTGTTCCTCAACAATATTAAACACACAAGCAAACATCACCTAAACAGGGGAGGGACTGTTTGAAATAGGCAATGATTAGCCCCCAAACCCATCTGTTCAGGATCTGATGTTTAAACCCAGTTTGAGATGTAACGCCGAAATTGCTGCAGATGTAACTACAATGACACCCATTAAACTCATGCAACCCAGAAGTTAATTGTCATCAAACCCAATACTTTACGCGGACAAGCCATCCAACCTGACCCAAATGGAGCCAACCTCAGATCATACCCATCACTGATATGTAACGCCAGAACTCGAGATGTAACGGCGGCGGTGAGAAGGGATGAATAAGGGTCAGACTTTAATGGCAGGCGAAGGTGAAAATCCGGTAAGGGGGAGGAGGGACGGTTTGAAATCGAGAAAGGGGAGGAAGATCGTGAAACGGGCGAAGGTGAAGAATGCGGCAAGGGAGAGAGTGATTGTTTGAAATCGAGAAGGGGAAGGAAGATCGTGAAATGAGTTTGGGTTGGTGCCTGGGGGTTTTTAAATTTGTGGTTATTTATTTTAATCCTTCATAACTTCATAATAAGTAGTTTGATATTTAGGTTTGTAGTTTAATATCTCACACTTCTACCCCTTCTGGGTTAAAATCCTGTTTTTCCTTTTTTACCCTTGAAAGTCTAATCAATTGCATTGCTCATGCCAACTTAACGAGAAAAAGTGGATGTTGTTAGTGATGGTGATTATAGATGCACGAAAAAATGAGTTGAGGCTATTTGATGCAAAAATAATGAGTTGAGTGATCAAATCCACTCATCATGAGTAGTTGGGTGACCTTAGATGCAATTTTTTCCTAAGAATAAATATAGCTCAGAGTGATGTCAATTCAAACTGAATATACTTGAAAAAGTAAGACAGTACTGAGACAGTTTCAGAAGAATAAGAAAAACACAATTAAATGGCATTTTCAAACTAGTTAATTCACGTTGGTTCGCCGTTTTCTAAGAATAAATATAGCTCAGAGTGATGCCAATTCAAACTGAATATATTTGAAAAGTAAGACGGTATTGAGACAGTTTCAGAAGAAAAAGAAAAACACAGTTAAATGGCATTTTCAAACTAGTTAATTCACGTTGGTTCGCAATTCTCTAAGAATAAATATAACTCAGAGTGATGCCAATTCAAACTGAATATACTTGAAAAAGTAAACAGTACTGAGACAGTTTCAGAAGAATACGAAAAACACAATTAAATGGCATTTTCAAAGCAGTTAATTCACGTTGGTTCGCAATTCTCTTTGAATTAAATCTTTTTAACCAAGAAAAATACTAAAGACACAAATATATATGGGTTTTGGATACCCACTTCATGTGTATCTTAACAAACTGCCCATTTTCAATGACCAAAATATATATGGGAATACATGGTTAGGAGATGCAGAGATTTAGCCAAGATCAAGGATAGATTAAAGATCAGATTTGCAGAGATCCATGTGGCATCAGGATTGCAGAGATCTAGATGGATCAGGTGTTTTTTGGGGATTCAAGGGCTTTCAAAAGGATCGCTATTGATGAAACTCATATTTAGGCTATGTACTGGAAGATCTGGAAAAAAAAAAAAAAAAAAAACAACAGAGACAACAACCGATGATGCAGAAGAGTGGCACAATAGATATGGTCGTGCTTGAAAAGAAGTTCTTTCACAGCACGACAAGGAGATTGACACGCGCATCAATAGAAGTCGCGGATACATTAATCCTAAGTGGATAGTAGTCAAATGATTAGTAGGTGTTAGATTCGGGTGCTCCAAGCGATTGCGAAGTAGGTAACTGGTGAATAGTAGTAAGGAAGGGAGGAGTGCGAGTCAAGACCCAGAAGGGATTATTTTGCAAAGGCGTATGAGTGAGTGGCATAAGCCAAATGGCTAAGTAGGTGGTGACTTCTCGTAGAACGATGAAGGGGTGGCTAGCCGATGGGCCACTTGATAGAGGCAAATCTATCAATGAACAACATATGCAATTGCGTGGGAGTGTGTGGCTATCTCATAGGCCACTTGGTGGAGGCAATGAACAGCATGTTAGGTGGGAAGATAAGGATTCAAGTCGGCCGACAAGGAGAACCGGCAGTCATATGACACCTAATAGAGAGTGAGGGAAACCACTTAGAGACAATGCACAGCGTAGGAATATAGGAGTCATGTTTGCGGGGGGGCGGGGCAATTGGACATTGCAAGGAAAGTGGATTTTGAGAGAAAAAGCGAACAAGGATTTGCATGAAGGAATCATAAGAGAGTTGAGTGATTCAGAGCATAGAGCATGGTTCCGATTAGGACATATTGAAGAAACGCTCAGCTTCAACTCACCTTAGTACTTAAGCGTAGAAGTTCAGGTGGGAGCATGAGTGCTTAGTATGAGTGCTTAGTGTTGTTAAATGAGGAAGCTCATTTCTGGTGGGAGTAACGGGTCGGTCACAATGTTTGATTTATGTCTACAGGTGGGAAATTGTTGAGTTGTGGAGACAAAACGGGGAGAGAGGGATCACAACCGAGCGAGGACGCGGAAACGCCCCAGGCGGAAGCTCATTTCTGGTGGGTATTCCATTTGCAATCTTCTATTTTAGTAGTTGATTTAGGTTTCTAGGGTTTTGTATACCCCCTATTTAAGCCAAGTGATCGTCATATCACTGAATACTTGAGGGAAAAGCCAGAATACTATATACTATAGAGAAAGCCACAAAAGAGAGACAATAGAGGCTGGGGGGAAGGAGAGCCATGAGGGCACTCCGCCACCCCCTCTGCCACCCCCTGCACGACCTTGATGTGTGTGTTCTTCTAGATAGAGATATATATGAGAGAGTGTTTCACAAAAGAAGTGGCCACATAAAGAGTGACCATGCTTGTATATGTGTGATCGCATGTGCAAAGTTATAAACACCCTTATATTGATTATAAAGATTCTCCGAGCTTGGCAACTTCCCCGGATGTAGTCAAGTGTTGACGAACTGGGTTACCAAATCTTGTGTTATTTCTTTCATACAGTGTGCTTGTTAATTCTCCCTATAGTTCGTATTGCTAGTATGGGCTAGGTGGGTGTGTGACCCCCCTATATGCCTACCAAATATCTCTCAAATCATTGAACAAGACACTTCAATCTAAGATATAAGGGGGCTAATCATCCATATACGTCCATCCATCCTATGCAATGGCATCTATGGCATCTCTACCTTCTACCTTCTTAGGTGCTCTCAAACCAAACCATGTCCGGTGGAGGTCGTGTCATGCTAGGTGGCCAACTCTTCCACCATCCCCAAATCACCTACATATCGTTGCTATCACATCAACCGCTTCCCCACAATCCGCAGTCGCCATAGTCCGCCCAGTCTCGCTTCCCAACCGACACGAAGATCATTCCCATCTCAATCTCAACTACAACAACCAAGCGTAGTTGCGTTAAGCTTGGTTGGCAAGGAGCGCTTGATAGTTCTAATAGGTGTATGTCAACATCCCATCCTTAGCTTTTGGGTTAATCTTGCTCCTTTATTCCCGAGGTTAATTTCGGTCATTTTCTCTCAATAACGGTGGAAATCAGGGGTATTATATAGGGAACTTGGCTCCATGAGCGAAATTAATGACTTTTGATGAATGGTAAGTGGGAATCAAGTGTGTTTGAAGGGGTTAGAGGTTGAAAATTGCGTAATGTCCAATGAATATATATGTTTTCTTTTGTAGAAGAGAGGGTGCGTTGGTCAATGAAAAATGGGTAGATTGTTTAGATATTTTTCAAGTGAGTATCCTAACGTAGCCCTGTATAAAGAGTAGTATATAGCTTTGGATACACACGTGAGGCAATCATAACATAGAAGTTTTAGCATGGCACTTTGAATATGACTAAGGTTTTTATTCATTTTCAACCATTGTACTTTCACCCGACTCACTTTAACCATTATACTTTTTTTTTGCACGAAAACCACTCTACTTTTGAAAACCTCCCATCGCAACCACAAATACATGTCTAATCTGTCCCTAATCCGCGATTTTTGGGTTTGGATGAGAGGTTTTCCAAAGTAGAGTGGTTTTCGTGCAAAAAATAAAGTAGGATGGTTAAAGTGAAAGTCGGGTGAAAGTACGATCGTTGAATATGAATTTAATCATATGATTAAAATATACTCCCTCCGTCCCACCCCCCGAATTAGGAACTTTGGGTTGGGCACGGGGATTAAGGAAAAAATGTAAGTGGAGTAGGTGTTGTGAGGATGAAAAGTGAAGTAGGAGAGAGAAAGTGGGGTAGAGACTAATGAGTGGAAAGTTGTTGTGAGTGTAAATGTGGGTCCCATTAAATAAAACATTTCCATTTTTGGATTGTCCTAATTCGAATGGGACACCCAAAATGGAAATTTGTCCTAATTCGAGTGGGACGGAGGGAGTATTGAGATAAGAGTCAAAGTGTGCAAGGATAATGCGGAGTTCTAAACCAAGCAAAGACTCCAAGCTTTGAGAGACAAATCCCACTAATGATAAGAAGTTAGTTGCATGATTTCATAAATGTGCTAAAAGCAAAAACAACGTTTGAGATAAGTAAAACTGATGTTAAAGTTAACCAAGACCAAAAGTACAAAGTATAGCATTTCAGAATTACTAGAAGCATAACGACCGAACCTTTTGAACACGACCAGTTATAGCAACCAAACGACTTTTAATTTGACGGACACGTTCCAGATTAAGAGTACTAATCTTTGATGTCAGCTTATCCAAAGCAGGATGAGCTTCTTGCTCCAATGTCCTTGCCTAGTAAATAATAAGAAGTGAAAAATGAAACTTATAAAAGAAAGGAAAAATTCTTTCGTATGCCTTTAAAAAGGCAGATAACAAAAAGATGCAACTAAAGGACAATAACCAAAAAATATTCAAAACAAACGATAGATACAAAACGTTCTATGGAATTCTTACCTCGTTGTCTAAGGAACCGCAAGCAGCCTCTAAGCATGCCTCTAACGCAATGAACTCAAAAGGCAGAAGCTTTAGTCCATCTCGTTTGTCAATAGGTTTTCCATCTGCTTTACCCTCCTCACTTTTGTCTGGGAAGGGTCCAGATAGATTTGGAGGGCTACCTGGCCTTGACTGTGGCCCTTCCAAATCATACAAATTTTTCCAGTCCGTATCATCACCATTCGCCACACCCCCCTGTACAATTATAGAATGAAATCAAAAGGCAGAAAAATAGTACTTGTCTAGTAAAAGAGAGTGCTATTAACACACACACACACACACACACACAGCTCAAAACAGCCCACCCAAAATATAAAGTTAGACACAATTATTTAAAGAAAGAAAAGATAATGACGCCTCTAGTGATAAAAGTTCCACAATTCCATTTAAGCTTCCATTAAATAACACAGAGCTCAGTTCCCTTCATTGCTTTGATATCCATACTACATAAGTCGTTTATCAGGGCCAAAAAATAAACCCAGATATGGTAGCCCACGTCATTCCATCTCGCCTGTATAGGAGTCGCATCACTTAATTGCCATAAATTACATCACTTTCTTTTGATGCTGCATTTTTCAGCCCACCTAAAACTCTGTAATTGTTTATCTTTTAGCTAATGAGTTTCTTGAATTGCTGCAATCCAGGGATGCATTTATTATTTTCTTGTTGGGAGATTTGCAACAATTTATCCGTAGAACCATAGAAAGAGCTGAAACTCTCCTCGTGGCAGAAAAAAGTTAGGTAATTGGAAACGTTAAAGGCACCTGACAAGGCTTCAACACTCTCTTTATGCTTTTGTTTTTATCTTTTTTTTCTATGATAGCGGAAAATTATGTGAATAAATAGAACACACTCTTTCCTAAAAAATGGATGTCAATGCCATCATCCCAGTCAGTTATCAATAAGGGTATTTTGGACATGTTATTATATTTTCGATGGAGACACTAACCTTCGTCAACGGAAGGACGTTTTGTTCGCCAAAATACGAATTTAGTGACCAACTTAAAAAATGGTAAGCATCTAGCACCAAATTAGGAAATGATGTAAAGTTCAGGAACCAATTATGCATTAAACCTCTATTTTCCATAAAGCTAAGTCATTCCATCATTGCTGGAATTAGAAAAAAAATATCTTTCAGTATCTGATCACCCCTTCACCAAATTTTAGTATAGTATCAACGAGTGGAAGTATAAGTCTTGTTAGAATTTCAAAAAAGAATTGGGGGGACTTGTAATGATTGTTATCAACCAAAGCGTAAAGATGATGGTAGAAAGGCACATGACAACGAGGCTGGGAATAATTCAGTGACTGTTCTAGTTGGCAAAAAAGATGCAGCATCGTTTGGATTAATGCAAAACGGTGTCGCTAAGGCGTTTGGGGTATCAGCAATTTGTTAAACACAATGACATCTTTTGCTCTAGGAAATAGACACGCAGAATGATCGTTTACCTTGATTAAACATAAGGAAGCACGGAAGGGCAGAGAAATATCACAAACTTTTATGCATTTCAAAGCTTCCTTCGAGTTTACAATCTCTTTTCTTTCAAGTTAACTCCATAACTATCATAATTTTGGCATTGTTTTAGACCAGTAACATATCAGAAAATTACCCCAAAAAACTATTCTTGTTCTTCCAATTCAACATGGTAGAAGTTCAATTCAATACAACGATAACAATTCGTTCAAACAGAAATAAACAAGATTCCAGTCGAAAGCACATACTCCCTCCGTCTCATTTATATTTGCCACATTTCTTTATTTGTGCAGTCTTTTTTTACACCATTTTGGAAACTAACGAACATTAAGATTCTCTTTCCGTTACATCCTTACCTGAACTAAAGAATGTGTAACCTTTTTACTTTAGAAAAGATAATTAAAGTACATAAATATGATAAAATAAATCGCACAAAACAATTACTCCTATACCTTTTCTCAAACAAATAGCTTTTTCTAGATGCCAAGCAAAAAAAATGAGACTGGAGGGACTACAAAGCATCAAAACACAACCACATAGTTACATCAATCACAAAATGAATTGACAAATGATTACATCAGCCACACAATATACAGGAGAATTAAATCAAATTAATAGTGTGTATAAAAGAGATTGAATTAACCTGAGATTTTGTAGCATGATGATGCCGCAGGATACGCCGTTGAAGCTCTTCAACGAAGGGGCGTAACAGATGGATCTTTTGAATTAAGCAAAAGGACTTCATGGGCGGTGATTATAGCCTTGATGTGCTCGAGATTGATAACAATGGCACGTTCTCGGCCCAAAACGGTGGAGGGGTAAGACAGGATAGGGTCGAGAATCCGAAGATCGCGAGCAGGTAGGCCTGTACGGCGCATGATTGCGTGCTTTCCGGCCTCGACGATTTGGGTTTGACCGGCGGAGTCAAGGAAGAGCCATGCTCGCACTCCAGTGGCCTTCTTCCGAAGTCCGCCGACGGCGCCGCTGGGTAAGGTGGTTCGGATGGGATCGGCTTCATCTTCCGGCGCGGTGGCGCCCAGCTTCTGAAACTGAGGATGGCCTCTCATAATGTAAGATTGTTCCGATAGACTGGAACCCGATTGGGAATTTCATGACCAATGTTTTCTTCTTTCTACCCAGTGGCCCCTCTGATTTTAAAATTCAGTTTAGAACAATGCTAACTCTAGGGATAAAATAACAAAATATGAGTTTATGATATTTTATTGGTTGCATCGATAATGGACTCGCCACACTATAATTAAAAGACAAATTCTTAGGTACGGCGGGTTTACGCCGTGCGACGGGCGTGACCCGCGGGTCAACCCGCCCGGCCGACCCACCCACCCCATCCGCCCAGGTCCATTAAAAAAATAAAAAACCAAAAAACCAAAAAACTTTAAAATGTCATATCTTGTAATTTATAAGTCGAAAAAAAAATTAAAAAATACCGTTGTGTTCGTTTCGACGAGACGAATAAAACTACATAGTTCATGATATGGTTTGATTTTTTTTAAAAAAAATACATTTTTTACACACAAAACAAATTGATCTGCTGTCAGCTAAAATGTAACACTCTGTTCTGATAAAAGTAACACTTTCGTCTTCAAAAAGTAACACTTTCTACTGTTAAAGGTAACATCAGTTTTTACAAAAAAAAAAAAATAGGTTTGCATTTCAATTGTTACTTTCTCATAAAAAATTGTTACATTTCATATATAATGTTACATTTAGGAATATAAACTCTTACAATTAAGAAAAAAAATGTTACATTCATTTTTTATAAAATGTAACATTAGTTTTTAGTTGTCAATCCTATGTTAATTTTGGGAGAAAAAAAGTGTTACATTTGAAAAAATAAGTGTTATAATCCTTTATAAAAAGTGTTACTTTAATTTAGTTGTGAATCTTTATGTTATCTTTAATCTATTGCATCAAAATTGTGGTACATTTGTTTTGAAAAAAAATGTTACATTTGAAGAAAAAAGTGTTACATTTCAGTATAAAAAGTGTTACTTTTTGTTGGAGGAAAAAGTTAGGGTGGCAAAAAAAAAAATCTCGGCAAAAAAAAAAGTAAAATAAAAAAAAATGGCTCGGCTCGGCGCCGCCGCACGGCGTGCGGCCGTTGTACGCGAGACAGCCTCTAATTAAAAACACCAATAACATTATTACATATCAAAGATTTTGTAAGCAAGATTTTGTGAATTTTTTGTGTCCATATCATTATTCTTTAGTTCGTCATCCGTTATCATTTATCAAATCAAAGATTTAACGATGTTATATGCCCTTATGGTTTTGGTCAAAATTGCATATCACTCCCAATCGTTTGATTACTTTACAAAATTAAGTCTACAATTACTTCTGGTTACATTAAATTTAAACATTTATTTTATTTTGGGACGTATGTAGTAACACTCCCACTCCTTCCATCCAATTTGAAAAATTTATCATTTTCGGTGTTCTACTTAAAATTATATAAAAGTCCAAATGAAAATTATATAATATTTTTTAATGAATATGAAATATTATTCATACTCGCATTAATTAACACATTTATTATTCTCTACTTCACTGATGATTCTTAACTCATCATGATGATTCTTAACTCATCATCTGTACTCACAATATCTTAATATTATACTCCTTCCGTCTCATCTCACTTGAGACTTATTTCTATTTAGGCCTGTTACAGCTCATTTGAGACTTCCCAAAATGGTTATCATTTTATAATTTAATATTCAATCTACCCTATCACTCATTCTCTCTCTTCATTTTCCATCACTCATTTTATTCAACCAACACTACTATTTACCCCACTCATTCTCTCTCTTCATTTCTACCACACATAAATTGCTTCTCCTTAGTTCTTGTGTCCACCTCTTGGATTTCAAGTGAGCTGGGACGGAAGAATTATGTTTTACTTTAATTTTTGTGTAACGATTTTTAGCAATTTCAAATGAGACGGAGTGATTATATAGAACATCCCGCCTAATAAATGTTATTGAATATGTCAAAGGGCAAATTGCAACTTAGTTACCTATGTTTTGCCAATAGTTGCAATTGGGTTCCCAATAGTGTAAAAGTTGCAACCTCCTATCTATGTTTACTATTTTGTGGCAAGTTGATATAAATTCTATTAAAACCCTAATTTCCGTTAAAATCCCAAGGTATGTGACTTGCACATGATTTTTAAATGGAAAATGGTCATTTTGCCCTTAAAAAACTGAGTTAAAAAAAGATAAGTGATACATTAATTTATATCATCAATACCCACCACCATCCTCCCACCACCTTCCCGCCGTCATCATCCACCTCCACCAACTCCAACACATACTTCACCCGTTCAAAGGGCCACAAAATTCATAAGAAAATCCTCAACACCTCAAAGTAGTACAATAACTAAGAAATATAAGATTTAAAATCATACCTAAAGATGGGAAATCAAAACTTCCCTAATTTTCTTCAATAAAAATAAAGACCCTAACTTCAAGCTGGGTTAGAAATTGTTGATTCTCATCCATATTTTTTTGTTACACATCAACTTCTGACCTACAATTGTTAATTACTGGACTGAAATTTCGAACCCTTGGTAAACAGAAATGGAGCTTTGGATTTCGGGTGAGTTTTCAATTCACCTACCCTGCAATGGAGGAAAAGGTAAAACCAATTAGTTTGGAAACTCAAATTTTTCAGAACTTCGTACAATCAAAACACCGTAATATGCTAGATTAAGTGGCCAATAAACATGATGACTTGAATGGGAATGGAACATTGAAGATCAATGAATTTGGAACTGGAAAACCCAACAATGGATTCAGTGGCCAGAAGTCATACACCAATAATGATTGAAAAGAACATGGAAGAAAAACGACAGGCCGGGGCTAGGAGGGGGAATAGGCTGGTGTTAACCGGTGAGTGGAGGCTGCCGGAGTTGGTCGGAGAGGACAAATCTGAACCAATATGAAAAAAATCTAACAAAGAGGGAGGAGGTAAAAAGGCTGGAAGAGTGTCTTCAAATACTTCTGTCAACACTTTCATCAACCACATCAGCATTACAAAAATCATCATAGCTTTTAAATGCAAACATTAGCATAGGATGAGTGTCTTCAAATATTTATGTCAATATTATTTCTCCAGTAAAAAAAAAACTTGTACTTGAAGGTAGATATACTGAACTTTAATGTGTTATCAGCCACAATGAAGTTCTTTACTTCATATAAATGTCTTTTTTTAAGCATATCATCAGCATATTTTGCAACTTGATATCTTCGAATTGTTGTATGGAGTATGGTGCCCTATTTAAAGAAACATGATTAAATAATAAATAATTTCAAGAAATATTATTAAACATGCATGAATGAACTTCGTATATATGTGTATAAAACGGTTAAAAACAATGGTCAATGTATAAATTTAGCAATATTATATATAGATCTGTAAAGTTATGGGTAAAAAATCTAGATGTTGTTATTAAACATGGACTCAAATCAGGGGCGGATCTATTAAGGGCTGAGCGGGGGCGACAGCCCCCACTAAATTTTCAAAACCATTTTTTTTTTTTTACAAATATGGAATATATACTTTGATTGTTAAAGATAAGCATATATCCATGTTTGCCAAGCTCGTGAAGCTAGTTAGTAGTAACATGAATGATCTAGATTCAAACCCCACCATTCCCAATTTTACATTTTTCTATTAATATTTTGGTGCTATTCGTGCTATGGAGCTTTGTATGTAAAACTTTTATCTATATAATATAAAAGGGCGCAAAAGTTTCAAGTAATCGTTATGTTAAATATTTTTTCAATTACCATACAATTATTTTAATGTATTTGATATTTTGCATTTATTATGTCATTTTATCATACATTTAATATTATTAAACAAAGTAAAAGTAACTAATTTAAATAATGTCACAACGTGAAGAAAAATTTGGCCCCCACTAACAAAAATTCCTGGATCCGCCACTGGCTCAAATGTTATGACAAAAACTTGTATGAGAACACCATCACCCGTCTCATAGTAGAGACAGATCATTTTTGACCCATGACCCGGATCCATGACCCACATGCATTTTTTGTTGTTGTTGTTGCTTTTTTTTAGTTTTTGTATATTTTTTTTCGGTTTGTCAAAAGTAATAGTTACTATATATACAGAAAAGTAACAGTGTTTTTTTTTATGTTTTCTTCGTTTGCCAAAAGTAATACTTATTACAACTAAAATGTAGCGAACGTGTTACTTATATGTAACAATGTAACAGTGTTTATACATAATTGTAACACATATGTATAAAAAACTAATAATTCAACTATTTACACTTTAGAACTTAAAACACTTGTGTTAGTAACATTGTAAAAATAAGAAAGTAACAATTTTTATAAACGAATGCTACATTTTACTTGTATAATAACATTGTAAAACAGTTACGCTTACTTGTATAATAGTATATCCATATGTTTTCAATTAATAAGTTACAATGTGTTTAATTTATCATGATACATGTAAAAGTATTACATTATTTATAGAAATCTGTTACAATTTCATCTACTAAAGTGTTACATTTACTTGTACAAATAATTACATTCATGTATATAAGTTGTTATTTTTCAAATGTTACTTTCTTTTAAAAAATAAAATCAAAATACTCAAAAATAAAAAATATTCTGGAAAAACACTATTACATTTCAGTATAACGATAATTACATTTAGTTATTGTTAGTGTTACACGTATTTATAGTTAGTATTACAGTTGAAAGATGAGTAAGGGCTCGTCTGGTGCGCCGTTTTACAGACGGAGAGTTCTGCAAACGGAGCACTTTTCAAAACGGAACTTTTCCAAACGGAGCTTATTATGTGTTTGGTGCCCTATTTTAAAACGCCAATTTAAAATTTGAACATTAATTTATGATTACAATTTTACCCTCTTGAGAATGATGTGATTTAGTTTATACTACACACATTGTAAAGTCTAATTATTGATTGGTTCGATGCAACAATTTTTTTAATAAAACTTTTTACGCTATTTTTTAAATTGGTATTTTCTCGTATAATGTAATTTTTTTATTTATGAGCAATTTTTATAAAGAGAGTAAACTTTTTTGAAACATAATACTCCCTCTGTCCCAAATTAAGGTTCTTGCTTTCCTTTTTTGTTTGTCCCAGACTAAGGTTTTTAGTTGCTTTATTACTTAAAATGGACAATGGGACCCACTTGTCATTCTCAAAACAAAAACTTTCTACCCACTTTCTCTCTCCTAGTTTCTCCTACTTTACTTTTCATACTCACAATATTTACTTTTTCTTAATTTCCGTATAAAATCAAACTAAAAACCTTAGTCATGGACGGAGGGAGTACAATTTATTTCTTTTAGATTTTTTAAATACTCCCTCCGTCCCATTTCAAATTGCAAATACTAGGTTGGCACGGGGATTAAGAGAAAAAGTGGAAAAAGTGATGTGTTGTGAGTGTTGATAGTTGAGTGGGAGAGAGAAAGTAGGGTAGAGAATAGTTAGTGGATGTGAGTGTGCAAGTGGGTTAAAACTTGCCATTTTTGGATTTTGCAATTTTAGTTGGGACACCCTTTTTGGCAAATTTTGTAATTTGAAATGAGACGGAGGGAGTATTTATTTAGCTATTCATATGTTCCAACATCTATATTCTATATAATATATAAAAGCAGAAGAAAATGGAGTGCCCACAGCTCGCCACGCGGCTTTATGACGTGGAATTCCACGTGGCAACATTTCATTGGATTAGGCAAGTGTTCAAGTGTGCATTAATTGACCAAACTATCTTTTTATTTATGAAACAAAATATGTAATAAAAAGGGTATAATAGTAAGTTTGCATTGATTTACCAAATCGATTCAAAATAACAAATCCCATAAATTCAGCCGTGTAGAATCTCATTAGTGGATTCATTAAGTTCAATCACCTATATAACGAGGAAACCATGTTAAGTAATTATCAAAATCAATTAGCTAAGGTATGTATCAACGTTTCAAAGTTAAATAGGCTAATTCGTATCTATCAAAATAATAAAATTTGGGTAATCATTTAGTGACAATGGGAGTACTTCTTCCGTCCCGATTTAAGGTTTTTAGTTTGATTTTGCGTGCTTATTAAGAAATCAAGTGTAAAACAAAGAAAAATTGGTCAACAAAAGTAGGGAGGTGAGGATATGTCTAAACACTATTCATAAAACAAATGAGTGAAAAATAAGTTGGGTAAGTAATGGTTTTTTCGTAATTAAATGAACCTTTTGAGGGTAAGATTATCCAATACACTATTCATATTTTTTCATTTATGGAATAAAGCAACTAAAAACTTTAAACTGAGACAGACCAAAAATGAAAGTAAGTGGGAGAGAGGGAGTATAACTTATAAATGTACGTGTTATTGATATCTTCATTTCAATAAGTCACCAAATCATTTCATTATTATTTTTAAATTCAAAATTATGCACCAAATCTAATCTTATTTAGTCCATACTTATCCCAAATCGATCTTCTCATTTGACTATTCAATATTTTAAGGATATGAACACTTGCTTCACTTTCCATATTTTGTTTATGAACTTTTAAAGCCAAAATGTAGAAGCAAGAAGAACTTTTTTGGATAATGAGAAATGACAAATACGAAGATCATTTTGGGACGGAGGGAGTATTTATCTTTGAGATATCTTTATTAGGAAAACTAGCATCATCACTCGCATACGATAATTTTGACAATACATATCAGGTAAGTATTAGATTCCGTAAAAGAATTCAGTATACTTCATGCCTCACGTATCTTCTTTCTTATGTTTAGTTGATACGAAGTATGGATGATGAGTACCTCAATCCAAATGACCAGGACTACAACTGTAAAGGTATTATTTCTGTTACTACTCTGTTCCATTCAAGGTACTATCCTCCTTCTTACTCTTATTTCGGGAACATTGACAAGTTCATTCAAGGTTTTACCTTTTTTTTATTCCATTGAAATATTTATTCAGTGCAATATTTTCACAACCCTCATTTTGTTTTTGAGGGTAACTTCAAATTGACCTTGAAAATTATCCATGATTTTGAGTTACCTCAATCAAAATTATTTTAGTTAAAAAGAAAAAAGAAAAAAGGTAATTACAAAATGAAAGAAGAAGGGACAGATCTGAAGGTTTCTTTTTGGGATAACACAAAAAGACCAATTCATCAGGAAAGCTAATGTATGATGTATCGGAAGAACAAAACAATTGGGGACGTGGGGAACTATCATTTAAAAGTGCAAGCATCTGAAGCATTGGCGGAGGTACATACAAGCAGAGGCAATTGCCTCCCCTTAAGTTTATCTTTTTTATAAAAGCAAATTATTGTTGGGAAGAGAGTTGTTTATCTAGGGCGGGCCAATTGTACCAAACCAAACCTACCAACCGAGTACCAGCCGAACCGATGACTTTGGTATACCGAACGTTTGGTACGGTAGTACCGTACCGAGTGTGCATTATTGGTTGGTACATGGTACACAAATGTGAGTTCGGTCGGTATACCGTGTACCGAGTTTATTTTTATAAAAATAATTTTTATTATATATTTAATAATTTAATAGAAAAGTATATAAAAAAACTAAAAAAATGTGTTATTTAAAATTCCAGTCAGTTTTTTGATTGTTTCAGTTAGTTTTTTACAGTTTCAGTTAGTTTTTTTTTTACTGTTTCAGTTAGTTTTTGACAGTTTCAATTAGTTGTTTGACAGTTTCAGTTAGTTTATTTGACTGTTTCAGTTAGTTTTTGACAGTTTCAGTTAGTTGTTTGACAGTTTCAGTTAGTTTTTTTGACTGTTTCAGTTAGTTTTTGACAGTTTCAGTTAGTTTTTTTACTGTCTCAGTTAGTTTTTGACAGTTTCAGTTAGTTTTTTTTACTGTTTCAGTTAGTTTTTGACAGTTTCAGTTAATTTGTCTTCCACTTTTCCTTCTTTGGTAGAGGTGTAGTACCAACCGTACCAACCAAGTACCAACCGTACCAAGAAGTTGGTATACCGAGTTTGTTGGTACGGTACTGGTACTCATTTTCATGTACCAACTTCATCTTGGTTGGTACTGGTACAAGGTGAAAAAAAGTTGGTATACCTACCATGCCACCCCTATGTTTATCAATCTAAAATAGGTCTCGATATTATAAAAAAATGTATTTTATACACCCTCTGTTTCAAAAAGTTAGTTTCTTTTCTTCGTTGTCATTATAAATGAATTTTGAGCAATAATTAAAATTAATTTTAATTATTTTAATGAGAATCTAAAAATTGGTATTGATAGTATTTATAATGGGTTATAAGCAACAAGCTTAAAATTTTCATTAAAATAACTAAAAGTAATTTAAATTATTGCTCAAATTTAATTTGTAATAATAATGAAAAAATGACTAACTTTTTGATTTGAGGCAGGGGGAGTGTATTCAGTATATCCATGTAATAAGCCAACTACCGAATGAATATTGAGTTGTATAATTTCTATTGCTTCTTGAAAAATTGGCATGCATACAAAAATATTTTATATTGGTAGTGTAGTGTATTATTTTCCATTTTATAGGTGAAGACTCCCTATGAATATCAAAATTTCTATATGAAAAAAAAAAAACACCTGGCAAAAATATCCGCGGGCAGCAGAATTTCTTACCCCCTTCCGTTAATTCCTGGCTCCGCCACTTATCTGAAAGGTATTACAATTGAATTGGGTAAAAATACAAAAGACTTCATTGGCCCCCTTGAAATAAATAGAAGAGATAATAATTTTCTGATTTCATTTTCTTTCTTCCTTTAATTTTGCCAAATTCCTATATGTAATCATTATTAGATTTAAATTTACCTAATAAAATAAAATAATTTATGGAGGATTTGGTGAATTCAACCATGATGATATGTATCTTCTTCTTTTCTTTTTAAATTTAAAATCCATCAGAAACAATAATAATAGAAGAATTGGTCAAATATGTAAAGTTAATATCAGATAAGATTATATGATACATCAGACATTATAAGAAAAACATATATACATAGCAAATCAATATTAAAAGATAATTGTTAAACATTTATGAAATTTATCAAATTTCATTTTATAAATGTCTTCACAGACATAACTTGACACTCAAAGTTTACAAGAAATATATTTAGAGTATATTTTTTACAAGAAAAATATATGAACACTTACTTTTATTTTATCCCTTAACATTTAAAAAAAAATATATTATCAATAAGTTTTTGACGTAGTTTATTTAAGAAAAATATATTTAGAGTATATTTTTTACAAGAAAAATATATGAACACTTAATTTATGGGCATATTTGACGTAGTTTATTTAAGAAAATTTAATCATCTTCATGAAATTGAAAAAGTTGTTATTGTTGCTTAATTACAAGATGAAGTCTTGTGTGGGACGGTCTCAAACAAGTTTTTGTCTGATCAAAATATTATCAATAATTTCCTTGAAACTTTAAAAGGTTGATCACATATTTGTAACTTTTCAGTCAAAGTCGAATTGAATTGATACTGTAAACTCTTACCGGAAGGAGTAAACTATATCCATTTAATAATATATTAAAGCAGAAACAATTCCATGTGGAATTCCACGTCATAAAAGCCATATGGCAGCATGTGCTTGGTAGCTTCAAAAGATGGGTTTAAATTTATTGATAAAGTTAATTAGTAAAAATTAGTCAATTGTAATATCTTTAACTATTTAGGTTCAAATTAGATCAATAGTAAATTCAAAAAACGAATTAACCAGCCAATTCAAATTTATAATGAAAAATAAATAATTACCTATTTTGTTTTAAAGATAGAAATGGGGAGTCCCCAAAGGAGTGACCCAGTGGTAAAGCCAAGCCTCACTTTCGGTGAATGCTAGGGTTTGATCCATCTCTTCGCCTCCTTATGGTGTGTACACGGTAAAAAAAAATAAAAAAAAATGGAGAAATAATTTTTTCTTAAAGATTTTGCAGACTCAAAGATTATAATAAATCTAAGAATTTCTTTTTAATCACTTTTTGGAATTGGGTTTAAATTTATTCCTAACATTACCGAAGAGTATCAATTTTTTGGTTTTTCAAAAATTCAAATTTATCCCTTCCCCTGTTGTTTATCCTATGCATTAACCTTTCATCACTCTTTTTCTATTTTAAGAGGAAGTTGTATTTACGGGTCTTACTTGATATAAACATTTGATTTCAAAGTTACGCATGTTTATCCATAACTTGGAACAAAAGACGTGATTTTTTTCCTAAAAATATGCCCTATTTACACTTTTTACGCGATATAAATAATTCATTCCAAAGTTACGCATATTAATTGTAATTTTGAACAAAATGCGTGAAACGCAGATTTAAATAAATTTTACGCATATATACTTATACTACGCATAAAATACGTACATGCCTAATCCATAAATAGATTTTTTTTTGCCTCCATTGCATTATTTCTTTTCCCACAAAGTTTCTCTTTTCTTTCACACGACTGAGATATTTAGGTTATTTGTGGTAATTCTATAATTTTTATTTCAAATATGTTTGATAGCTACAAGCCTACATGCTAAATGGTAATTTCAAGCTCATTTTTTTTTTGCTTCCGGTTCCTTTCTTTTTTCTCTTTTCAATCAAAATGGAATTATATTCTGTTATTGATTGTTATATTTTTGCCTCTTCAATTGATTGTCTGGTAATTTTTTTTTTTTTTTTTTTAAAGGCGTGTTCTTCTTCATTACCGTGTTCTTCTTCATTACCGAGCTTGGCACATAAGGGAGTCTTTATATGAAAGTCACACATAACAAGGGTTGATTACACAATCACTAAGAGTTTAGGTATAAAGGTACTATTCTGAAATTAGGATCCTAGATTTATTTTCAATCTAATCTAACAAGTTTATTATACTTTTTGTTTTAGTGGATTTAAACTACATGTATTTTGGGACGGATGGAGTAATACTCTAACACGTTACTTATCCATTCCAAAAGCACTAAGTCATATTTTGAGTTTTAAATATATAGTACCCCTTCTGTCCCAAAATAAATGGTACTGTAAAGCTCTTTAATCACATTGTTGTTATTGTTATTTGCTATTGTTATTATTGTAAAGCTCTTTAATCACATATATAAAGCCACAATCATATAACGCAAAATCTTGGGAAAAACGCGTTTTTCCAAACGCTTACGAAAAACGTGTTTTAAAAAAACGTGGTGGCATTTTTGTAAATAATCAGAACATCTCAACGGTTCTAGATATAATTATAAAACCTTCTGGATATAATATTGATAGCCAGAACCTTTGAAAGTGATAGTCAGATGAGTCCTGGATATCAATATAAAGCCTTCTGGACATGGGATTGATAGCCAGAACCTTTGAAAGTGATAGCCATAAGGTTTTTTCTGGTTTTTTTAAGAGAAACATAATAGATAGTCGGTAACAATGTTTAGAATAACCATTAGCTGTGTTAAATGTTTAGAATAACCATTAGCTGTGTTATGAAGGTCTAGTGAGTGTGTTGAGGACCGCCAGATGATTTTAAAAAACACGTTTTTCCAAACCACTAGGAAAAACACGTTTTACAGGAGACCAACTCATCATATAAAGTCTTTTCTACAGAATACTCCCTCTCATATTCGCTTTCTCTAAACCCAAAAACTAACAACCACCAAAAGTTTTCATCATAAGTTCATTAAACTCTCTCCCTCTTCTACTTGCAGTGTATATGTCTTTGTGAGCGTGTGTATTTCAAGGTGTAAATGGGTTCTTTTTGGGTGTTCGATAGATATATAGATCTGATTGAACAAAGCTAAATTTCTTATAAGATCTCAATAACTTGACAAGATTTAATCTTTTTTATACTTTGATGAACCCAACAGAAACTTAATTGTGAAAAGCCGCTCAAATTGCTGCGTGGACTTCTTGAATATACGAGTTTAGGTTATGTTGATGCCGAGGATTCCTACAGTGGTCCAGTTTTCTTTTTCTTTCTCCTTCGCCGTTCCTGTCTAGAAATGATTATCGATTAGTGTTGATGTATAACATATATATCTCTCTATATATATATTATTTTCTCAAATAAAGATTGTTAAGTTAAATTTAAAAAAATGCTCTGCTATCAAAGTCTGAACTTTGATTAATCCATTCTTTAAATTCAGATGGGTTCTCATTTGCCAAGATCACTCTCCTCAATAACTCACTGACATTTATGATGTTTAGTTACGTTGGCTTTTTCTTTTCTTTTCTTTTTAGGGGGGGGGGGTCCATGTATTGCATGGTTAAATTGAGTGTCAATGTACCAATAGAGTTCTTAATTTCCCCCTATCTTTTGCCTTTTTAGTCTGGAGGTTTACGTCTGGGGCAAGCAAAATCCATTTATTCGTATGAGCTTTTGGGCCTCTTTACTTTTACAGCGACTTACCTTCCATGGGTATGTAGTCTTCAGTAGAAACATTTCTGTCTGTATTGTGCTGGATTACTTATTGAACTTGCATTTTGTTATTTTACGCATTCAATTTGCAATTCACTTTTTTGATTTGTTTATTCCTTTACCATAACATCTATGTGTATGGGTTAATATGCAATGTAAAGATACTACAATTCTACTCTGAATACTACTCCTTCCGTCGTTTTAGTTTGTTCACACTTGGAAGTTGGAACTCATATAATTTGTTTTTATATTTTTTGAACACAGGTTGACATAGAGCTCCCAGTAGATCTACCTTTGATCGTTATTCTCTTTTACTTTTTAGTAGCCACCTCCCTTCAAAAGACTTAGAAGTTGATTCATATTCCATCTTTTATTGTCTTCTTCAATTTGCCTCCACCGAATAAGGCTTTACATCATCCCCGGTGTATGGATTTTAGTTTTGGAGGATGGTTCATGGCAATGGGTAATGTTGCGGACTGTACAAGTTGCATCATTATCATCAAGCTTAAAATGGTGAGATGGTGAGATTTTCCGTATCTTGGTGATCAAAATTAGTTTTGTATTTGTCTTGTTCGCTTATGTTAGTGTATCATGGTAGACAATGTCTCTGACATATGCTATTTTCATTCTTATTTTTTGTTAGACTATAATTTTATTTTATTTTTTAAAAATAACCCAGTTATTATTACTTGAAATGGGAATGGTTGTGTTTGGTTATGATCATACAATGATGTTAATATTTCAGGGATATTTATGTATGCTTAGTTTGTCAATTGGATGTTTTGAATACCCTTTATACTTAATTAGTCTAGAAGGAACTTCAATCATAGTATTTCAATTGGATGTTTTGAATACCTTTCTTTCTTAATTAGGCTAGAAGGAACTTCAATTATACTGTTTCAGTGAGATGGAATGTATTAAATATTAACAATTATGGGTTGTAGTGGATGAACAAATTAATGGAGCAGAGAGAAACTCAATCTGAGTACTAATTGTAATGTATGTAATTATGTGTTTTAGACATTGGATGACCCAACTTCTATAAATGAATCACCATTGCTGAATTTTTAGTAGCATTACACAGACTATACTATAAGAGTTTTTTTTTTTTTTTTTTTTTTTTGTGGGGGGGGGGGGTTCGGATCTTTATACTCCCTCCGTCCCACACCAATGGACACTTTTGGTCAAACTTACTTGAACTTTGACTAACATTTTATGCTAAATAATTTATCTCCAGAAAAATTTGAAAATAGTTATTGATAGTGTTTTTATTACTAATGTAGTAACTTTAAAAAAATAATTATGGAGATTAATAATTTAACATAAAATGTTAGTCAAATTTCAAGTTGGTTTGACAAAAAATGTCCATTGGTATGGGACAAAGGGAGTACTTTATATTACTTCCTGTAATGTAGAGTTGTCCAACATATCTGCCACTTATCATACATATAATTACCAGATTTATGCTCTTTTATAATTGTGTGGAATAACATGATTTTTTTAGTTCACCTTTTTATCATAATGAGTGGTTACCCATTTTTTATGCTGAACTATAGTCTCAACTCTCTCTTTCTCTCTCTATCTCTCAGTATGAAAATGCCTAGCATCAGTTTTTTTAATTAGTTAGCCTTATTATTCCCGTCGAAATTCGACGGGTTACTCACTAGTTTTACCAAAAGCTTGTAGCCCCTTTCCCCTTTTTCCCTTTTCTTTCACCACCGACCCCCTCCCATTTCTATCACTCTCCTAATCTCCATCCTTTCTTTTTCTGGTGATTTTTCCTGATCTCATTTTAAACTTCTATTTTTCGTATTCTTTCATATGTTGGATTTACCAGGTTTGTTACTTATAACTTAATGCTTCAAACTATGATTATCTTCTCCTTTTTCTCTTGTTTCTCTGTGTTCATCTTCTGATTTTATCTTCTCTACCTTCATTTTTCCTATGCCGTCTTCTAACATAAATCTCCCCTTTATCTCTGGAAGATGTATGATGTATAACCTTTCAATTACAGATCTGAAGAACCATCGTCCTTCTTCTCGCACTATCCGTTGGTAAAGATCCAAGAATTTCACATATGATATTCCATTTTCTTCCCCGAAATTAGAAGGTTAATTTGTTCTAAGCTATTTATTTGTTGCATTCTGTTACCACCGTTTGGCAAAAGCTACAATTTGTAGCGTTCAAAACGGACCACTCCGTTCTGAAAAGTTGGAGAACGGAACGTGCTGTTGATACACATAAACATTAGAAATGCTCCATTCCGGATGCTGTTCTTGGCTGAAACGTGGTACCAGACAGGGCCTAAAATGAGATTTTTTTTTGTAAAACCGGTGTTACATTTACTTAATAAACAATATTACCTTATAAGTAACACAGTTGTTACATTTAGTTGTACTAAGTATTATTTTTGACAAATGAAAAGAACAGTAAAAAAAATTATAAAAACAAAAAAAAACGATTTTTTTCTGGGAAAAGATTATTATTATTATTATTATTATTATTATTATTATTATTATTATTATTATTATTATTATTATTATTATTTTGCCAATGGGTCGCTTCCACGTGGTAGATTTTGAGTGGAGCATGGGTTGAGATCCTACGCTTCGCGGAGAATATTGTACACGGGTCATGGGTAGACCCGTCTCTTCTATGAGACGGATCTAGGTGTTCTCACAAGAGACCACCTCAAATGTTATTATTGACGTTGACTTACAAAGTTGTTGTCGCGCCCCAGACCCGTGGTCCTACTTGGCCCCACGCTCGGGACACGAGTGGAAGACGTTAATAAACTTTTTAGAAAATTTTTCGAAATCTACTTTCATAAAGTTTAACAAAAGTTCAAAGACTTCACTTAACTTTTTAAACAAACTTTACAAACACTTTCACAACGAAAGTACTTAGCCCGAAGGCTTACAAACTTTTAAACAAATGTACATAAACCAACATTAACCAAAATAGGTGTGACCATAAGAAGTACGGGTACTCTACCCAAAGGGTTTACATTTACATAATGTAACCTTCACAAAACAAGTCCCAACTCTTACCAATCCAACGTCCTCCCGTGCCGAGTGTCCTATCCCCTGGACTCGCCTTTATCTAAAACAGTAAACAAATAAGGGTGAGAATAAATCTCAGTAAGCGACTAAAATGCAACTACGTTACATGCTAATATGATAATCATAAAGAACAATATCAACAAGTAATCATATAGCATATAGCACATAACATCAACTCATATATCACAATTACCACATAGCGCACACTCCGGTGGATACCAAGCCAAGGTTTACCTAATAACCATAACCGATGAGAATACCATCTGAGAAACCCATCAGAGAAAACCATCTAAGCAGCATAAATAGCTGAAGCCGGGATCCCGAAAACCAAACCATAACCAGTAGAACCAAGTAACCAGAGAGGGAAATATGACACAAATTCATAGCCCAAATACTCACCAAAGGGAGCAATTCATCCCATCCAAGGACAATCTGGACTGGGGAAACAAAGAAGGCGCAGTGGACACCTTATAGTGAACTTGGCTTGTGTGCCACTATAATTCTTCCACCGTCTGACTCAAAAGCTCCCAATGGAAAACCTTATAGTGGACTTACCTGTACCACTATAATTCTTCCATTGGCTGACTCCACAATAAGACCAGCTGGACTTTTCACAAGAAGCACAGTAATAATACTTCCTAAACAAAACCTGGGGCATTTAATCCAAGAAGGAACTAAGCCAAATACATCACAAGATGCACACGAAAGATTTCTCATAAAGAGTCCATAATAAGGACATTTAGTCACAACCCAATCTTTTTCATCAACGACATAAAAGTCATACACATTCACGTTTGGGTCCTAAACCACCCCAAGGACTACACAAACAATGGTCCTCTTGTACCCAAATTAAACAAACTATCAAACCTGAAAAACAGGGGGGGGGGGTGCGCACGCCCCACCCAATAGGGTGCGCGCGCTTCCTTTCATCAGAACCTCACTATTTTTGGCCAACTAAGGGTGCGCGCGCCCCACCCAAAAGGGTGCGCCCGCTTCCCTTGATCAGACACTTTTTCCTAGATTGGTCAATGGGGTGCGTGCGCCTCCTTATTTAGGGTGCGCGCGCACCCTCCCATTTTGGGCCAAATCCCATATTTCTTCCTTAGTTCAATTTTTACTCCTTCCGTCCCACAAGTATAACACACATACTACACAACATTAGTAACTTCATTTAGGTTACAATTGAGTTTCCAAACCATTCCAACACCCAGCTAAACCCAAGTCTATATACTCCCTTTGTCCCAAAATTACAAGTATAGCAAATATTACATAAATCACAAAATTAACAAGTAGAAGTATCAAATATAGCATATATGACTATTTTAACATTTAAAGGGGAATTAGTAACTTACCTAGTTCCGGAAAAAGTACCGCTGAAATAAGTTTTGTTCGGCTAGAAATGACCTATTCGACCCCTGATCATTTTTATATAATTAGTTTTTAAAACGGGTAAGTAAATAAAAAGAATTAAATCGAAATGGGTCGAACTTACCTTTTTCTCCTAACCCTAGGTTGAACGAGAGAAAGTTGCAGAAGAAGAATGAATACTGAGAAGGAGGGAGAAGGAGCAACTTGTTTATAAGATATTTTTACCCATTTTACATTTTGATCACCCGGGTTTCACTTTGAACAATTAGACCCCTGAACTTATATTTTCAACAAGGACCCTAAAGTTTCAACTTAATCATTTAACTCCTTTAACCATTATTTTTACTAACTAAGTAAATAACACAAATAATCAAGTAAGATGTGCAAATCATTAAATATGATGCAACACATAAAATGCACATATAAGTCAAATAAAAATCTCCAAAAATATAAAATAAATAGGGACGAGTTTTGGGGTCGCTACAATCACTCCCCCTTAAAGAAAATTCGTCCAGAATTTTAGGGTTACTTACTGAGGCCCTCAAACAACCAAGGGTACTTCCTCTCGATCTCTTCCCGAAGCTCCCAAGTCGATTCTTCCACATTGTGATTTCTCCACACAACTCGAACAAGAGGAATACTTTTGTTTCTCAATTCTTGCACCTTCGAATCAATGACTTGGACTGGATACTCCTCATAAGACATACTCGGCTCAATATCCTCGGGTACCTCAGATAGAACATGAGAAGAATCATACACATACTTCCGAAGCATAGAAATATGAAACACATTATGGATCTTATCAAGAGAAGGAGGTAATGCAAGACGATAAGCCCGATCCCCCACTCTTCCAAGAATCTCAAATGGACCAATATACCTCGGAGCAAACTTGCCTTTCTTTCCATATCTTCGAATACCAACCTTAGGGGAAACCTTCAAAAATACAAAGTCACCTTTTTCGAATTCAAGGTCTCGCCTCCGATGATCAGCATAGCTTTTCTGTCTACTCTGGGCCTCACTCAAACGATATCGAATAAGTTTAACCTTCTCAACTGAATCATTAACCATCTGAACACCCCAAATCTTGGCTTCTCCCACTTCATCCCAACAGATAGGAGACCGACATTTCCTCCCATACAAGGCTTCATAAGGGGCCATTCCAATACTGGACTGAAAACTGTTATTATAAGCAAACTCTACGAGAGGCAAATGAATATCCCAAGAAACTGCAAAATCAACTGAACAAGCCCTCAACATATCCTCAAGAATCTGAATAGTTCTTTCGGACTGGCCATCTGTTTGAGGATGAAAAGCTGTACTAAATCTCAACTCTGAACTCAAAGCCTTCTGAAATGCTTGCCAAAACCGAGATGTAAATCTGGGGTCACGGTCAGACACAATGCTCACTGGAACTCCATGTAACCTCACTATCTCATTAATATACAAAGTTGCAAGCTTTTCCATAGAATAACCAATCTCAATAGGTAGAAAATGAGAAGACTTTGTCAACCTATCAACAATCACCCAAACCGCATCAAACCTTCTTCGAGTACGAGGTAACCCTATCACAAAATCCATAGTAACATGTTCCCACTTCCATTCCGGAATCTCTAACGGTTGAAGCAATCCTGCGGGCCTTTCATGTTCAGCTTTAACTTGTTGACATGTTAAACACTTGGATACATAATCCGCTATTTCCCTCTTCATATTATTCCACCAAAAGTGTTGCTTCAAATTCTGATACATTTTAGTACTCCCGGGATGAATAGTATACCTTGATTTATGGCCTTCATCAAGCACTTGGTGTTTAATCCCATCAACATTAGGCACACACAATCGACCTCTGAAAGTCAATACCCCTTCAGGACTGAGTGAGAAATCCTCAAATTTACCATCTTTGATTTTATCCATAATCTTTACCAACTCCGGGTCATCCTTCTGAGCTTCCTTTATTTGTTGAACTAAAGTTGGTAATATTCGAATGTTCGCAAAAATAACTCCATGCTTTGATTCATAAGGACTCCAATCTCGAGCATCCTCCAACATTCTCCATTCCCGCACCATCAATGAAGCTACGTAAGACTTCCGGCTAATAGCATCAGCTACCACATTTGCCTTGCCCGGATGATAAGAAATGGTGCAATCATAATCCTTCAACATCTCCATCCATCTTCGTTGTCTATTATTCAACTCTTTCTGAGAGAAGAGATACTTCAAACTCTGATGATCTGTGAAAATCTCAAACTTTGCCCCATAAAGATAATGTTTCCACTTGTGCAATGCAAAGACAATAGCGGCAAGCTCCATGTCATGGGTAGGATAATTTTGCTCACTCGGAGTCAACTTCCTCGAATCATATGCAATCACCCTTCCATTTTGCATTAATACACACCCAAGGCCTTCTTTAGAAGCATCACTATATATTACCAAATCATCATTACCATTAGGTAGGGCAAGAATAGGAGTTGTAGTCAATCTCTTCTTCAACTCTTCAAAACTAGCTTGACATTTTTCATCCCACACATAAGGAACATTCTTTCGAGTCAACTGAGTCAAGGGAGTTGCAATCTTAGAAAACCCCTCAATAAACCTTCTGTAGTACCCAGCTAACCCCAAGAAGCTTTGAATTTCTGTAACTGATTCTGGCCTCTTCCAATTTACAATAGCCTCAACTTTGGATGGATCAACTGATATACCTTTATTGGAGATCACGTGCCCAAGAAAAGAAACTTCATTTAGCCAAAAAGCACACTTACTGAATTTAGCAAACAACTGCTTCTCATGAAGAATAGATAAAACCATTCGTAAATGCTGTTCATGTTCCTCCCGGGACTTGGAATAAACAAGAATATCATCAATAAATACAACCACGAAGGTATCAAGATAAGGTTTAAAGACCCTATTCATCATATCCATAAAAACAGCCGGAGCATTAGTCAACCCGAAAGGCATAACAAGGAACTCATAATGGCCATATCTACTACGAAAAGCAGTTTTAGAAATGTCTTCAGAACGGATTTTCAACTGGTGGTACCCACTCCTCAAGTCAAGTTTTGAAAAGACAACCGACCCTTGAAGTTGATCAAATAAATCATCAATATGAGGAAGCGGATATTTATTCTTTATAGTTACCTGATTCAGCTTTCTGTAGTCAATACACAGTCTCAAGGACCCATCTTTCTTTTTAACAAATAATACTGGAGCTCCCCACGGGGATACACTAGGACGAATGAATCCTCGATCAAGTAACTCTTGCAACTGAACCTTCAACTCTTTCAATTCAGCTGGGGCCATTCTGTAAGGTGCCTCAGATATAGGAGCCGTACCTGGAAGTAAGTCAATACAGAACTCGATTTCCTGGTCGGGAGGCATAGCATACTCAGAAGAAAATACATCTGAAAATTCTTTAACAATAGGCACATCCTCAATATCAGGAACCCTTTTAGTAGTATCAAGAACACTAGCCAAATACCCCGTACAACCCCGGTTCAACAACTTTCTAGCCTTCATATAAGAAATAATTCGAATCTCTCTACCCCAGGGAACAGTTTCAAAAGAAAACTTAGGAACATTAGGGATAGAAAATGTGACCACCTTATTAGAACAATCAACAGACGCATAATATTTACCCAACCAATCCATACCCAAGATAACATCAAAATCTTGTAATGGTAAGATAACTAAATCAGCAGGTAAAACATGCTCACGTATATGCACATCACAAGAATGCAACACCTCATTGGTCACCAAACACTCCCTTATAGGAGTTGACACCTCTAACACATAAGGTAGGGATTCAAAAGACAAATGCAATCGAGAAGCAAAATGCATAGACACATAAGAATGCGATGAGCCAGGGTCTATAAGTGTACGTGCCCTCAAACTAGACACATAAATAATACCTCCTATCACGTTAGAGGAATCTGAAGCCTGTTATTGAGAAATAGCAAAGACACGACCCTGCACCTTAGGCTTTCCTGAGGAATCCCTCTTCTGGCCCTGAGAGGACCCAACCACACTTCCCGATGCTTGCATCTTAAACCTAGGGCAATCCCTCTGAAAATGTCCTAACTGACCACAGTTCAAACATTTGCCATGTTTCTTCCAACATCTCTCTTCTGAATGCCCTTCTTTCTGACAATAATTACAAACTCCTCTGCTCTGACCCCCTGAAGTGTTACTTTGATTTCTATTACCTGGTTGTCTTTGAAAAGACCCTTTGAATTGTGAAGATCCACCTTGATTTCCTTTATTATCACCCCGTTATTGTTGCCTAACTTGCTTCCCAGCGCCTAACAACTCCATTTTCCTATTATGTTCCTCAATGTCATGCTCCACCTGGTAGGCTCGATCAACTGCATCTTGAAAATCTTGCAACTTGTGGGATACTAGCTGAGTTCTAATCACAGTTTTCAAACCTTTCACAAACCTCGTAGCCTTCCTCTCCTCAGTTGCCACTAGGTGAGTACAATACCTGGACAACTTTGAAAATTTAGCTGAATACTGAGCAATTGACATAGAACCTTGCTCCAAGCTAAGAAATTCCATCTCCTTCCTGTTTTGATCTACTCGAGGAATGAAGTGTTCTTTAAACTTTCCCAGAAAATTCTCCCAAGTATAAGGTACATGAGTTTCATCCCATTTAGTTTTCAAAGCTTTCTACCAATGCTCAGCCGCTCCATTCAGCTTATAAGTAGCAAACCTGACTTGATCTTCCTCAGAACATCTCAAAGCATCAAAGATCTTTTCCATTGATTCAATCCACCTTTCAGTTTTAGATACATCGGGCTCTCCATCGTACTCCATAGGCTTCATTTTTAGAAACTGTTCTAAGCCATATCTTGGTGGTACCTGTTCCCTTTCTTGCCTCTGATCATTTATAGTTTTCATTGCTGCTTCGAACATTCCTTGAAACATAATTCGAGCCTCTTCTCTTGCATCCCCTTGCCCCTAAGAGCTAGCCTGATCTCCTTCAGTTTCACCCATTTTTAATGAATACCTGCATAAAACACTCAACGTTACTCACTCTATACTCTACTACCCTCCTAGGTCATTTAGTCATTCTAGACCATCTACAACCTAGCTCGGATACCAACTGTCGCGCCCCAGACCCGTGGTCCTACTTGGCCCCACGCCCGGGACACGAGTGGAAGACGTTAATAAACTTTTTAGAAAATTTTTCGAAATGTACTTTCATAAAGTTTAACAAAAACACACTTGAAGTTCAAAGACTTCGCTTAACTTTTTAAACAAACTTTACAAACACTTTCACAACGAAAGTACTTAGCCCGAAGGCTTACAAACTTTTAAACAAATGTACATACACTAACATTAACCAAAATAGGTGTGACCATAAGAAGTACGGGTACTCTACCCAAAGGGTTTACATTTACATAATGTAACCTTCACAAAACAAGTCCCAACTCTTACCAATCCAACGTCCTCCCGTGCCGAGTGTCCTATCCCCTGGACTCGCCTTTATCTAAAACAGTAAACAAATAAGGGTGAGAATAAATCTCAGTAAGCGACTAAAATGCAACTACGTTACATGCTAATATGATAATCATAAAGAACAATATCAACAAGTAATCATATAGCATATAGCACATAACATCAACTCATATATCACAATTACCACATAGCCCACACTCCGGTGGATACCAAGCCAAGGTTTACCCAATAACCATAACCGATGAGAATACCATCTGAGAAACCCATCAGAGAAAACCATCTGAGCAGCATAAATAGCTGAAGCCGGGATCCCGAAAACCAAACCATAACCAGTAGAACCAAGTAACCAGAGAGGGAAATATGACACAAAGTCATAACCCAAATACTCACCAAAGGGAGCAATTCATCCCATCCAAGGCCAATCTGGACTGGGGAAACAAAGAAGGCGCAGTGGACACCTTATAGTGAACTTGGCTTGTGTGCCACTATAATTCTTCCACCGCCTGACTCAAAAGCTCCCAATGGAAAACCTTATAGTAGACTTACCTGTACCACTATAATTCTTCCATTGGCTGACTCCACAATAAGACCAGCTGGACTTTTCACAAGAAGCACAGTAATGAATACTTGCTAAACAAAACCCGGGGCATTTAATCCAAGAAGGAACTAAGCCAAATACACACAAGATGCACACGAAAGATTTCTCATAAAGAGTCCATAATAAGGACATTTAGTCACAACCCAATCTTTTTCATCAACGACATAAAAGTCATACACATTCACGTTTGGGTCCTAAACCACCCCAAGGACTACACAAACAATGGTCCTCTTGTACCCAAATTAAACAAACTATCAAACCTGAAAAACAGGGGGGGGGGTGCGCACGCCCCACCCAATAGGGTGCGCGCGCTTCCTTTCATCAGAACCTCACTATTTTTGGCCAACTAAGGGTGCGCGCGCCCCACCCAAAAGGGTGCGCCCGCTTCCCTTGATCAGACACTTTTTCCTAGATTGGTCAATAGGGTGCGTGCGCCTCCTTATTTAGGGTGCGCGCGCACCCTCCTATTTTGGGCCAAATCCCAGATTTCTTCCTTAGTTCAATTTTTACTCTTTCTGTCTCACAAGTATAACACACATACTACACAACATTAGTAACTTCATTTAGGTTACAATTGAGTTTCCAAACCATTCCAACACCCAGCTAAACCCAAGTCTATATACTCCATTTGTCCCAAAATTACAAGTATAGCAAATATTACCCAAATCACAAAATTAACAAGTAGAAGTATCAAATATAGCATATATGATTATTTTAACATTTAAAGGGGAATTAGTAACTTACCTAGTTTCGGAAAAAGTACCGCTGAAATAAGTTTTGTTCGGCTAGAAATGACCTATTCGACGCCCTGATCATTTTTATATAATTAGTTTTTAAAACGGGTAAGTAAATAAAAAGAATTAAATCGAAATGGGTCGAACTTACCTTTTTACCCTAGGTTGAACGAGAGAAAGTTGCAGAAGAAGAATGAATACTGAGAAGGAGGGAGAAGGAGCAACTTGTTTATAAGATATTTTTACCCATTTTACATTTTGAACACCCGGGTTTCACTTTGAACAATTAGACCCCTGAACTTATATTTTCAACAAGGACCCTAAAGTTTCAACTTAATCATTTAACTCCTTTAACCATTATTTTTACTAACTAAGTAAATAACACAAATAATCAAGTAAGATGTGCAAATCATAAAATATGATGCAACACATAAAATGCACATATAAGTCAAATAAAAATCCCCAAAAATATAAAATAAATATGGAGGGGTTTTGGGGTCGCTACAGTTGTTTTTTGAATATACCCATTTTTAAATTATTTTTTTTAAATATAAGATTATAAAGTCAAGGCATATGAAATGACTTCAATCATTAAAAATGTGTGAATTATTAGGAATGTTGTGCCTTGATTTAAACATATGTTCAAGCCAGAAAATGCATATAGAATATTAGAACATGAATATTTTATAGAGTAATTCAATTGTTTTACCTCAAAATCTTGGAACACACATTCAAAACTATGAATGTTTGAATTGTCTTCTGAAGCTGTCAAGTAATATGCACGAATCGAATGCAGCCTTAAAGACCATTCCACCTTTGAAGGTTCGATTTCACTGATATAGCTATATGAGGAAGGCATTTTCGTTTTAGTATTGTTGTGTTTGAATTCAAGTAAGTTGGGTGTGTTATTTGATGATTGTATTTATAGAGACTTTTGAGCTCAAAATTGTCTCTTGATATTGATATAACTCTATGTAAGTTTTAATAATGACCATTGTATACAATGTATAGTTACAAACAATTATAGGAGAAAGAAAAATGTGAATCTTTACCGATGCGTAGTTAATTGTCTCGTGAATTGTAGTTTGTTTTAAATATTCTTGAACTTACCCAGATTTGAACACAAGGCCTTTTGCATATGAAGCAAGCTTTCTACCACTAGGCTAAATCAATTTGTGGTTTATAATTTTACATACAATTATTTATTATAAAACATAAACTCATATTAATGCATTTTTATGATTGCAGTCCATAAAAATCTAATATAATTAACAAATTAAATCAAAGTTACATTAAAATAAGATTAAATTTTAAAATTGAATAAAAATATCAAAACAAACAACTTGTTATTAGTGGCACTTTATAAAAAAGTACCGGAAATTAGCGGCATTTTTTATAAAGTGCCGGTAATAAGCGGCACTTTATAAAAATGTGTTATTGAAAATAGCCTTAAATCATCAAACCTTACCCACAAACAACTATTTCATCCGTCTCAAAATGATAGTCTCGTTTGACTTTCCAAATATTTTAAGGTCACATTATATGTTTTTGAATATTTATTGATTTTGAATGCTTCATTTTGAGAAAACGAGACTAACTTTTTGGGACAACAAAAAAGGAAATGAGACTATCATTTTGAGAAAAAAATAAATAAAAATAAATTAAACAACACTTGTCATAAACAAAAAGGGTCAACTCACTTATAATAAGAAGGGTTAATCACATAATATGTTGACTTCATTGAAGATCGAGTCAGTTCACGATGGGCTAACATCAAAACTTGAATCCGACCCAATCCTAATATGCTCGGGTCATGAAAATTGCAATCCGAACTTTACTTTTTCGAAACGGATTGCCTGCAAGTTCAGGCTAGAATCGAGTTCGGACAAATTATTTTGTATGGGCCTTTTTAACCCCGTTTGGATACAATTCAAAGCATGCTTGCTTCAACTTCAGTGCTTTCGAGCCTTGCAATATTTTGAAGGCCTTCCGAAAGCCCAATACCCTCGCGAGATAAAGAAGGCTAAAGAAACGAAAATAAATCTTCATCCCCAAATCCAACCCAACTCACACATACACCAACCCCCAATTCAAAACCCTAATTCTTCCATCGAGTTCCTTTATAAAACCCTAATCTCTGTCTCTTTTACACACATCCAAAATCTCCAGGCTTTTAAACAGCAGCCGATCTTCAATCCTCCTCTCTCTCCAGTAATTCAGTCTTCTCTATTCAATTTTCCTGAATTTATTTCCATGGTGTCGTCTTGTTTATGCGCAGCCCTTAAGATCGCCTTCCTCGATTTGAAATGGAAGCGTTTTGAGTCATAGCCGCGCTACATCAAATCCAACAAATATTTCACGTATTTAATTTTATATGTATTGTTCTATATATGAGTATGATTTGTATGTGTATATTTGTTTTAGGGTTTTTCTAAAGGGTTTTCCTTTTGATTTTCCCTCATCTCCAACTTCTTTAATCGAGGCAATTTCCATTATTTTTGCATCTGTTTTTCTCCATTTCTTGAGCTCTTGCGGTTCTATTGATGGGAATCAGATTCAAAAGTGCCTTCTGGATGCCCCATATTGAGATTGGAAACATATGGCATTTGTCAATTTTACATTTTTTGTTTTATATTTCTAGTTTTTATTTCGATTTAACAAAGGTGGTGAAGAATGATGAAAAAATTAGATGGGTGAATTTCCATTTACATGATCAAAACTATCGAGGCATTATGATAGTCTGACTTGCCACTTTCCCTTTTTCTTTTAATCTCAATTTTTTATTAGCTAGACAAATTTTGTTTTGAAAATAGGATTTTTATTAACTGTGAGAAAAAAATGTATTGTTGACAAGAATGAGGAATTTTTATTCAACTGTGAAAGGAATATTTTTTATTCGTTTTTTGATCCAAAACTTTATTGCTTATTGATATTCTGACTTGTCACTTTTTATTTTTACTTCAATTGTTTGATTGCTAAAAATTGTTTTTTTTCATGTATAATTTGTGATTGAAATTGAAGATGAGGATGACGAGAAAAATCATTCGGATTCCCAATGATCTCTCTTTTTTAAGAGAATGATATTTCAACCAGCTACTTCTGACTCATTCTTTGATCCAAATCTTAATTGCTTATTAGGCTAGTTATAATGGGGGGGGGGGGGTTGAATTATTAGGCTAGTCAAACTTTGCTGATTGAGTTGGGCTGAACTGGGCGCTTGCGGCTCACCGCCAGACAAGGCGATTGAGTTGCTGCGCTGGCAGTTTTTTTTTTGCTGATTGGTACACTTGTCATTCTCCGATTGGTTCTTGATATTTCTGGATCGATGAGTACGGTTCTTATGGAAGAGGACGTTTACCCGCTTCAGTGTCACGAGGATTTGGAGAAGCTCAAGCTTTCACAGGACTCCTTATCCACGATCTACTTGAAGTACTTGGATGAAGTTTTTGGTAAGAAATCCACAATGGAGAAGATGGGGGATAATACGAAAAAAAGAGGATTTGACTCTCTTATGTGTCCAGAGCGTTGGACTGGAAAGTCAGAAGTGAGCAAGAAACTTTTGTTTGATGAAATAAGGCAGAAAGATGTTGGATTGGATCCTATGCTGTCGTCTTTTGTGGCTGCATGTATGGTATATTAGAAGAGGAGAGAGAAGATTAAGGTTGATAAGGTGCGCATAGAAAAGATAAGGTGTCCATCAATTGCTAACGATTCAAGTGAGAGGGATGATCTTTGCCTTTCTGAATGTGTAAATCCATCAAGGAAACGAAGAAAAGTACAGACTAATATTGACTGGGAAGATTTTATCATTGAAACCCTTCTCTTTCATCAGGTGAAGGAAGAGGAAATAGAGAAGGGGTATTATAAAGCCTTAATGGACATGCACGTCTTCAAGTCCGGTGCAATCTAATGAGCATGAGACGTGGGAGATTGATGTCTGAAATCTACTTACCATGCATCGACTAGTGTACAAATGAAAAAATATTATATTGAGTTTTTTTCATATCCTTTAATAGATATAGGAAGTCTATTTCTTGTGAATCAGTGGCTATATACATTCATGTTTTGATGCAAAATATTTTCAAGTATAGAGAAAAATATCACTCCAGTTCTTACTATAAAGTTCTTTTAAATTCTCTTAACCTTAGATATCTGTTTTATTTTCACACTTCCTCTTTTATGATGCATGCATTAAGCTTTAATGTCTTGTTATTGTTGATCTTTATTTTCTGTTTCACTTGTACTTTCTGATTTCTATTGCCAAAGTGAGAAGGTGCATTAAATCCTTGTTGCTCGGTTTGTCTCGAAAAGGGATTACAGTAAGCCATAGTTGCGAAACAGCTAATCCTCCATCCCCTAGTGGGTGTCAAATTGTAGTGAGCCAAATTTTGCCCTTACATACCGGACCCTTGATGTATATTACAAATACAAGTGAACATAAGGCTATAATGTGGACTATACTGATTTTGGTAAATTCTATGTATATATTTCTTCTAAAAGGAAATGACCATCATTTATGGGCAGTGATAATTAAGGAATGGGGATGGAGGAGGGAGTATTAACATTTGAAGTGTTTTTTAGGTTTAGGACGCTGTAGTCCCGCAGCGACATTGTTACTGTTTTGGTGGCATAATCTCCATTGGTTTTAGAGCACTTTGAGTAGCCAACTTTCTTACAAACCATGTATTCGAGAACAAAAGTCAATAGTTTTTAGAAGTATCAGTCAAGGAAATTCTTGAAATTCAGACGATTAGGTGTTGTTTAATCTTCATTAAGTATGTTGGAACATGTTTTGCTTCCTTCTATGTTTCAAGGTTCTTTGTCTATACTAAATCCTAACATTATAGATGCTTTAGGAGGTTTCTTTGTGCAGATTTCATTAAAATTCCAACTTGATAAGTGCCTTTAATTCTTTACTTTATCATCTTCTGTATATTTCTTATAACTTCCCATTAGTATATGATGGTGCTGCGTTAGTTTATGCTAGTAAAAGTGGTTTAAATTTTATTTTCTTGGTTCATCATTTTTGTTGCATATCTCTCTTATTTTCGGTAATCTCACTGGTCTTTCTCATCATGCAGGGGAGAATTAGGTACTACTAATATACTCCCTCTGTCCCGATAGAAGCTTCGCCTTTTACCCAAAAGGGCTTCCCATTAGAAGCTTCACCTTTCCTAAAATGGATATGAATGTAGGCCTCCCTTGTCAACCCCACTCACTTTTTCATCTCACATACTTAAATTGTGGTCCCACTTGTCATACCCACTAACTTTTTCCCCTCGCACATTTCAATTATGAGTCACACTTGTCATACTCACTCGCTTCTTCCCTCTCACAACCCATTCCCCACTCATCACTTTTCTAAATTCTTGTGCCACTCCAAAAATGGTGAAGTTTCTACTGGGATGGAGGGAGTATGTGTTGCTTTGGTACTCTGGCATGATAATTTTGTGCTGAATGGGCACACTGCGCTTCAAATAACTTGCCTTCTTTTCTAATCATTTCAATTTAAGACAGTAGCAGTTGGGATTAGCAGTTTAGAATGTAGATATTTTCATTATTGAATACTTAACTACTATACTCAACTACTTTTATGTAGGCCCGTTCATAAAATCAGGTTCTGTCAAGCGTAAACCAAGGTTCTGCAATAAGATAATATGTGTATACGGGCTGTAAACGAGTAGAGCCGAGTCGAGCTTTGGGGTGTCGAGCTCAAGCTCGTTTGAAACTTATTGAGCTCGAGCTTTTATCGAGCTCAAGCCCACTTGTTTGTTCGAGCTCGCTAACAACTCGAGTCGATATCGATCTCGAGTTTTAACGAGCCGAGCTCGAGCTTAGACTTTTTTTTTTAAAGAAAAATATGTTCTTAACGAGCTTATCGAGTCAAGTTCGAGCTGTTCGAAAACAAAATATTCAAGTTTAATGAGCTTATTAAGCCGAACTCGAGCTTTTAACGAGCTAAACGAGTCGAACACGATCGGCTCGATAACAAAACGAGCTTGGCAATCGGTTCGAGCTCGACTCGAGCTACACCTCGAGCTCACTCGAGCTCGAGCTTTCACGAGCCGAGCCCGGGCCAGCTCGGTTGAATCCCAAAGCAGCAGGCACAAAGTTTTACTTAATTAATTTGTTTTAATCGCATCCTACTTTCTCTTAATTTATCATTAGGGTTGAATTTCACTTTGAATGCTTCAAGGACTTCGTCTAATCTGTGTTTAGGACAGAGAATTGTGATATGCCTTTCCATTGATTGCTTGAAGTTTATGGGTAGTTTCTTGAATTTTATAAGTTTGTTTGTTAGGTTTAGGGAGTATGATTCTGTAACTTTTTGTTTGTATGGGGCTCATAATATGGTATGCATTACTGGGGATTGATTTTTTTTTTTTTTTTTTTTTTTTTTGTGTTTCTTATTGTGGGTAGTACACTTTTCGCATAGAAATTTTCATAAATCCCTTGAGGATTCAAATGCTATAAATTTATCCACAATAGATCAACAATATATATACAGATAGAGAGATAGAGACACATAGAGGGGGGAATTGATTACCTGAAGGATTTTGAAGCTTGCCAACGTGATAATCATAAGGTCCGTTTTTGTCCCTTGTCAAAATATACTGAAACTAATTATTTTGGATTTGTCTATTAAAAGCTTCATATGACTCTTGCAGATCCTTTTTTCCTTCTATGACCCATGTCATCTTCCTAACAATCCCGGCTGGCCTCTCCGGAACTTTCTTGCATTTATATCTTCAAGATGGAATCTTGAGAAGGTTCGTTTTTTCTGCTACCGTGAGAATCACGGGTTTGCTGATCTGGGGTTGCCCCTTGTTGGTGAAGCCTTAATACCACCTCCCTAAGGTAGAGCGGCTTAAATTGGGTAACAACTATGTTAAATTGTTTTTTTCTCCTTTTTCTCGAGTCAAACTATATGCTGCGGAGTATATTGTTTCTCTGACATGTAAAAAGGGACTTTTACTTCTTCAGCTTGGAAAAGTCATCAAGTAACACCTAATGCTGTTGGATGGGAACTCAACAGATGGAAGAGGGTACCTAGGTGCATAAACCTTGCTACTTCTATGGATCCAACTAAATATGTTTTCTCTCTTTTTTTTTTTTCGGTTAAGATTATTACCCTTTTTGTAATCTCCTGCTTAATGGAAGAGGTAAAATGTGACAGGATGGCCATATCAGATGCATATTTGAATTTAAAGCTAATGAGATGGCGTGCTTTACCATCTTTGAACCTGAACGTTTTATCTGCTGCCAAATGTCTTCTGCTAGGAGCAGGTACCCTGGGATGCCAGGTCGCTCGCATGCTTATGGTGAGTATTCGAGAATCAAGAAAAGAAAATCTTTCTCTCTCTCCATTTTTTTAAGGATGGGTTGACTGAAATGATGCATGTTTGCAGGCCTGGGGTGTTCGGAAAATTACACTAGTTGACAGTGGCAAGGTAGCCATGTCGAATCCATTGAGACAATCCCTTTATACATTGGAAGATTGTCTCCATGGTGGTGAGTTCAAAGCCTTAGCAGTAGTTAAAAGTCTACAGAGAATTTTCCAGCAGTGGTAATTTATTTCAGTTTCATCCCTAAGTTTATTTGCTTGAAATTCAACAGGATAAACATTGGAGCGGCTAACTTGAACTATCTATTCGGGGTTACTCATTTTTGTAGGAAATAGAAGGTGTAGTGATGGCTATACCGATGCCTGGTCATTCGGTTCCCAGACAAGAAGAGAATAATGTGCTCGAGGAATGCAGACGTCTAGACGAATTGATTAAAGCCCATGATGTTGTTTTCTTGTTAACGGATACAAGGGAAAGTCGTTGGCTTCCTACTCTTTTTTGTGCCAATGCTAACAAGGTATCTTCTTTTTTTAAATATATCTCATCCCTAAACTTTCTTGAATAGAGTGAAATTGACTTGCTTGGTTTGGGAAGAGTTTGTATGTATCTCTTTTAATTTATAGATGAGCACTTAAACTCCTTACAGTACTGTCTGAAGTTACTTCTGTTGGCAGATTGGGCACTGCTGACGAGATTAGACTTAACACATATTTTTTTTCTTTTTTATACAGATTACTATTACTTCAGCTTTGGGGTTTGATAGTTTCTTGGTTATGCGTCATGGTGCTGGTCCACTATGTGTAGCGAATCAGCTTGCAGATGCATCTGTTGATGCTTTATCGTCTATTATTGGAAACATATCAATCTCAAACAGCAATGGAGAGCAGAGATTGGGCTGTTATTTTTTCAATGACGTTGTCGCCCCAATTGATGTATGCTGTTTTGTAATATCATTTAGCAAAATTAATATGTTGTAGCTAGTCTTATTGATAATCGCTAAAATTTATTACTCTAATCTTCATGCAGTCAACTGCAAATCGTACCTTGGACCAGCAATGCACAGTTACGCTCCCCGGGCTTGCTCCTATTGCTCCAGCCCTTGCAGTGGAGCTTTTAGTTGGGATTCTACTGTAAAGGATCATGATCAGCAATTGTCCAGCTCATAGTTTCCCCTACACTTACGTTAACCTTGTTGTACCAATCTTAGATAAGGTTACTTAAAGATAAGCTTTTATCTCATTTTTAGTTCACTGATGTATATCTTGTAAAGGCCTTAATGGCTATATAACTCCTGCTATGTTAATGAAAATAATGCTTCACCATAACAGACTAGTAGTTGTTAATTGTTAAATGGTAACCAGAGCTCCTCACGGCTTAAACGCCATTTTTTTTTCGATCCTCGTGTAACCTTCAATCATGCCTTAATCATGACCATCACCTCTGAAACTAAGATTATTCAACTCAATGCTCCTACTCATTTTCCTATCAAACTCACAGCTTCAAACTTTGTTGTTTGGCGGCGTCAAATTCAGTCCACACTCATTGGACTTGATCTCATCCACTACATTGATGGCACTCTTCAGCCACCATCTCAATTTCTTGATACTAACAACAAGACCCTAAACCCCGTTTACACCTTCTACTATCGCCAAGACCAGATGATTGTAAGTGCGATGCTTGGCAGCCTCGCCGACACAATCCAACCACTTATTTCATCCGCTGCTACTGCAAGAGAAGCTTGGACAACCTTGACCACTCTCTACGCCAACTCATCTAGGTCCTGAGTTATCTCTCTCAAAGCCAAACTCATGGACAATCCCAAGGGTTCTTGTCCAGTTGCTGAATACCTCCAGGAGATGAGATCGATCGCAGATGATCTCGCACTTGCACAAAATCCAGTCCATGAAGACGATCTCATTGTTCACGTCTTGACACAGTTGGGCGATGATTTTAAAGAAATCATGGCAGCCATTAAAGCACGTGATACATCAATTTCTTATGCTGAGCTCTTTGAGAAGCTTTGCGACTACGAGCGACTATTGAAGAAAAATGACAACTCTGCAAACCCTCTAATTGCCACGGCCAATGCTACACATATGTCCAATGTACGGTTCAGTCTGCAGCCTCAGTCAACAGGTAATACTAATAATGGCTTTAAAACATCTGGTGACTACCAAAATCGAAACCAAGGACATCACCACAATCCCAAGTTCCAGACCTCATTTGGAAACACTAGCTCACGTTCCTCTTGGCGGAATCAGTCTCAAGGTCGACCTAATTCCAATCGTACGTCCAATACGAACGTGTTCTGTCGCTTTTGTTAAATTACAGGTCATGAGACCCGTGATTGCCGAAAATTGGCTCGGTTTTTGAAAGAAAATAATATCCCAGTGGCTCCTCAATCACAAAGTCCGTCCCCAGTTGCAAATGTGACAACTTCAATGTCAAATTGCAATGTCCAGCCGTGGCTCTTCGACAGTGGTGCCTCGCATCATGCCACCTCTGATTTATCAACCTTGCAGTCCTACTCTGATTATGGAGGTCCAGATGAGATTATATTGGGTAATGGTAAAGGTTTAACTATCTCACACACTGGCACCACATCAATATCTACACCACACAGATCACTCATTTTACCAAATGTTCTTTGTGTTCCTAGCTTGCAACAGAATCTTATTTCTATCGCTAAATTGTGCAAGACTAATCATGTTTCTGTTGAATTTTTTTCCTCTCATTTTCTTGTGAAGGATCTTCGCACGGGGGCGTCTCTAATCAAGGGAGAGAACATTAATGATGTTTACTACTTGCCTGCTCCACATCCACCTCAACTTAATCTCACCACAACTTCATCCATAGCTAAGTGGCATCATCGTCTCGGCCATCCCTCGAATAATATTCTTCAAGTTATCCTCCGCAGTCAAAATTTAATTCCAAGTTCTTCTTGCAAGTCAAGTTTTAATTTTCATTGTAATTCATGCTCATGCAATAAAAGTCACAAGCTGCCTTTCCATGAAAATTCTCTCTTTAGCACTCAACCTCTTCAACTTGTTTATACTGATGTTTGGGGACCAACACAAAGATCAGTGGATGGCTATTCATATTACATAATATTTGTCGATTTCTTCACGAAATATATCTGGTTTTATCCCATGAAACACAAATCTGACGCTTCCATTTTATTTCCACAATTCAAGAGACTGGTAGAAAAATACTTTCAAAAACCGCTCATCTCCGTTTTCTCAGATAATGGAGGCGAATATCAAAAGTTAATACCCGTCTTTAATTCATGTGGTGTTTCCCATTTTACTTCTCCACCACACACTCCGGAACACAATGGCACGTCTGAACGGCGTCATAGACATGTTGTTGAAACAGGTTTGTCTTTGCTTCATTTTGCTTCGCTTCCGCTCAAATATTGGTCTCATGCTTTCCAAACAGCCGTGTACCTAATCAACCGCCTTCCAACACCCATTCTTGACTCCAGCACTCCATTTCAATGCCTTTTTCACCGCCCACCAAACTATAATCGTCTCAAAACCTTTGGATGTCTTTGTTACCCGTGGCTTCGTCCGTATACCAACTCCAAACTTCAACCAAAGTCAACACCTTGTATCTTTGTAGGCTACTCCACATCTGAATTGCATACAAATGTCTAGATTCAGTTACAAATAGGCTATATTTATCTAGGCATGTTAAATTTGTGGAAGATGTATTCCCTCTCTAGTCAAGTACTAAACATCATAAATTTTCGTCATTGGTTAGAGAAACTTGCTTTGCTGGATCTCAACAAGAACACGAGTCTCCTGTCTAGCCTTTCACTTCCTCTTCTCTCCAAACACCAGCTCATACCATTCCTAATCACATTTCTCCAGCTACACCGAACCACACACAACCTACTATAACAAACCACCCCTTGCCGCAATCTCTACAACCTTCCCCAGGAACATCCATTTCCCAAACAGCTGCGTCTCCACCATCACTACCCTCTCACACACCACCTTCCTTACCAATATCACCAGCCATCTCACCCTCGCCTATTCAAAATTCAAACCCAGCTCGCCCTAAACGACATTGTAATCCTAACCCCAAATACTTTAATGACAAATTTGTGAACATTACAACCGCCCATCCACTCCCCATGTCCCTTGAACCTTCTACCATTACTCAAGCTCTCAAAGACACTCACTGGAGGACTGCTATGGATGCTGAGTTTAATGCCTTGATGACAAATGGCACTTGGGAACTAGTTTCCCACACCACTCAAACCCCTATTGGCTGTAAGTGGGTTTATCGAATAAAGCGAAAATCTGATGGCTCGATTGATAAGTATAAAGCTAGGCTTGTGGCAAAAGGATTCTTACAACAATCAGGAAGAGATTACTTTGAAACATTCAGCCCGGTAACAAAGCCAACAACAGTTCGTATTATACTATGCATTGCTCTGTCTCGCAACTGGCCAATTCGACAGTTTGACGTCAATAATGCATTCCTTCATGGAACACTTCATGAATATGTCTATATGCATCAACCACCAGGCTACATACATCCTCAGTTTCCAAACTATATTTGTAAACTCAAGAAGGCTCTTTACGGACTTAAACAGGCACCCAGTGCGTGGTATACTGAGCTAAAAAATTTCTTGGTGCATTCTGGATTTCGCAAATCTTTGGCAGACAATTCCCTCTTCATTTACAACAACTCAGGGGTTACAGCCTTCTTCTTAGTCTATGTGGATGACATTCTCTTGACTGGGAACAATACTGAGTTTCTTAGTGCATTTATACATGACATGTCTACTCGATTCTCACTTAAAGACCTTGGTGTGTTGCATCAATTTTTAGGTATGGAAGCTGTTTTTACAAAGGATGGCTTATTTCTTTCGCAACATCGGCATATCACTGATCTCTTGGAACAATTTCACATGTCTGGAGCTAAGGAAGTGGTCACACCACTTAATTCCAATGATTCATTAGTTCTTGAAGATGGCTCAACCAAAGTCGATCCTACTCCGTATCGCAAATTGGTCGGCTCTCTGCAATATTTGTCAATTACGAGGCCTGATGTATCATTTGCAGTCAACAAGTTATCCCAGTTCATGCATGCACCGTCGACAAATCATTGGCAATCTTTAAAACTTGTTCTTAGATATTTGAAGGGAACATTACATCATGGCCTGTTCTTAAAGAAAGGTTCGCCACTCTCCCTCACTGCTTTTTCTGACTCAGATTGGGGAGGTATAAATAATGGTGGTCGTTCCACTACTGCCTATGTATTGTATCTCGGTCCAAATATAATATCATGGAGGTCAGCTCGTCAAAAATCAGTGTCTCGTTCCTCCACCGAAGCAGAATATAAGGCTGTTGCAAATGCAGCTGCTGAAGTTTTTTGGGTTCAAAATCTGCTGCAAGAATTGGGGATCAAACTGCCAAAATCCCCCACTTTGTTTTGTGACAACACAGGGGCCACATACTTGTGTGCCAATCCCGTTTATCATTCCCGAATGAAACACGTTGCTCTTGACTATCACTTTGTACGGGAAAGGGTCATTGACGGTTCAATTCATGTTTGTTATATAAATTCGAAGGATCAAATTGCAGATGCACTAACAAAGCCACTGTCTAAATCTCCGTTTCTGCTCTTTCGATCCAAGCTTGGAGTCTCCAATGGAGCCTCAATCTTGCGGGGGCGTGTAAAGGATCATGATCAGCAATTGTCCAGCTCATAGTTTCCCCTACACTTACGTTAATCTTGTTGTACCAATCTTAGATAAGGTTACTTAAAGATAAGCTTTTATCTCATTTTTAGTTCACTGATGTATATCTTGTAAAGGCCTTAATGGCTATATAACTCCTGCTATGTTAATGAAAATAATGCTTCACCATAACAGACTAGTAGTTGTTATATCTACATCATCCTCAAGGGTAAGTCACCACATTTGAATATGTTTGAAGGGGAGCTTTTTATGCATTTTCTTTCCTCAATAAAATGTTTTATATTATTGGTAAAGAGAAAATAGAAGAAATGATTGAAGGTGAAAAACAATAAAACTGATATGAAGAGCAATTTTGGAAGAAATTTGATTTGACAGGTGATAAAAGATCAACATTTCTATTGGTTAGGGAAGATATCACCAGCTGACAAGGATACTCTTTCCGGTCACCACTCTACGGAGACCTAAACCCTTAAAGAGTTATGACCATAGCTCGATTATTTGCTGATTTAATTAGGCATTGAGAAGACTCCTTGACTAGTACTCATATTTTGAGCTCACGCCTTATGATAAAAGTTTAATCTGGGTTTGACTTTGATTGGACTTTCTGGTTTAACCACATTTTTACAGGATATCAGCCAAAGCTGAGTTTGCCAACTCTCCTGATAGCGGAAGCAGCGATCAACCTCTTGGTATTTTACCCATCAAATTCGAGGCTCACTCTCTCAGTTTTCTCAGATGACCCTTATGGGACATGTTGGAACAATATTATACCCCTGAATGCCACACTCATATTTAGTAAAAGATTGAGGAAGAGATGAAGCGGAAGCGTTAGGAATATACCTGTTGAATCCATAGCAATAACTTGAAGGGAGAACTTAAGATGAAGAAGAGTGTGTAGGGAGATGATCTTCTAAATGATAATGTCTTCTTCAAATTTCTCAATTTCTTCTAGGAAATAATGAAGAGAGTATTTAGAGAGAAAGCAAGAATATGCAGTTGTCATTAAGGGTTGATGGAAGACCCTTTATATAGTAGACTTGGTGACATTTCATTTAGGGACCATACCTATTCATTTCTTAAGCAATGTTGATTTACCATTTTGCCCATCATAAATAGGTAAATAACATTTCAGGGATTCTACACATTGCTTAGGTTTGACTATACTTTATATTAATGTTATAGTCATGATTTTATTAATGGAAGTCCAAATAACTTGTATTGCAAGCCATGTTCTAACAATCTCCCACTTGGGTTGCAAAACTAAGTTCTTCCTTTTAAATCATAAGTATAACATAAATGACAACCCTTATGTGCACTTTGTTGTCATCTATAACAATCTCGTCCATTAGCCATATAAGTATAGGACTAAAGAGGCAGTCCTTGTAATTGATTCGCAACTAAACCCACTATAATCACATATACAAATTCTTACTAAATGACATTGATCAAAAGTATAGATGTGTAGCATGGAACTTAATGAATATATATAAACATATTTTCCAACTAGTCCAACTTTAACCAAATGAGATCAAACTTTAATAATTAATAGAACAATAAATGAAAAACAACACAAACTCCCACTATATTAGATGTTATCAAAAGTTGTTACACCCATATGAGCAACATGCTCGTGAAACACTAAAGGTGATAACGCCTTAGTAAACGGATCCTCTAGCATAGAGTTTGTACCAATAAGTTGTATTTCTATTTGTTCCTTTTGTACCCTCAAGAAATTTAATGTCAATGTGTTTAGACTTTGACGAACTCTTGTTATTGTTGGAGTACAAGACCGCTGCCCTATTGTCACAATATAGCTTAATAGGTCTTTCGACGCTATCGACAATACGGAGGCCTTCAATGAATTTACGCAGCCACATAGCTTGATTGGATGCCTCGAAACAAGCAACAAACTCGGCTTCCATGGTAGAGGAAGTAACGAGTGTCTGCTTGGGACTTCTCCAAGAAAATGCTCCACCGGCTAATGTGAAGACATAACCAGACGTTGATTTACGGCTGTCTTGGCATCCAGCAAAATCGGAATCGGAATACCCAACGATCTCAAGATGATCCGACTTTGAATATGTAAGCATGTAGTCCTTGGTGTTTTGTAAATACCGCATCACTCTTTTGGCTGCAACCCAATGTTCTCTCCCCGGATTGCTTTGGTATCTACCAAGCATCCCAACAATAAAAGCTAAGTCTGGACGAGTACAGACTTGAGCATACATTAAGCTTCCTACTGCTGATGCGTATGGGATGTTTTCCATATACTTGGTTTCAAAATTGTTTTTGGGACATTGATTAAGACTGAATTTATCTCCTTTAGAAACAGGGGTGTCATGTGGTTTACAGTTTTGCATGCTAAACCTTTGTAATACCTTCTCTATATAGGCCTTTTGTGATAATCCTAAGGTACCTCGTGAGCGATCACGATGTATTTGGATTCCTAATACAAAAGATGCCTCACCAAGATCTTTCATTTCAAATTTGTTAGAAAGAAATTTCTTAGTTTTTTTTAGAAGGTATATATCATTACTAGCTAGCAAAATATCATCCACATATAAGACTAAAAATATAAACTTACTCCCACTGAACTTATGGTATATACAATCTGTTGGGTTTCCAAGTAACATGCGCAGCGGAATATAGCAATTAAAATTTTATGAAACCCAAAGCCATGGATCCATTCATATGATTAAATCAAATACAACATAATGAATAAAGGAAAAACTAACCCTTGATGACTATCAAAGTTTTCTTTTGGTCTTGGTGGAGAAACTTGAAGCTTTATCACGGACAAAATCACGAACTTTGTAGATGATAAAATTCACCCTCTAGCGGTGTCCACACTTCGAACGAATATCAAGAGACTCCTTGATCTTGGTTGCTAGACCAATAATTATGAAACACACTTTCACAATTTAATAAAGAACTATATGGAATTTATTTGTGAATTATTTTGTTCCTCAATCAAGGATATCTTAGAACAAAATAAAATCTCTCTCAAACTCTTTGTGACTCACAAAAGCACTAGTTAGGATGGTCTGGCCGAATTGGGGTTTTTATACACAATTAAGACCTATTCCAAATAGGTAACATGTGCCAAAAACCTTTCCTAATTGAATTAGGAATTCTTCTGCCGCCAGACCGGGCGCCCGCCTGGTCCAACCCAGGCGCCCGCTCATTTGACCAGAAGGTCCAGATCTTTTCCGGACTCATTCAAGCGCCCGCCTGGTCCACCAGGAAGCCCAGAATATTTCTAGAAATTCCTTTGAGGTCCTTCGACCCTAAATTCCAATATAGTCCTCTTATTTAAGATTCGTTCTATTGTGTGTGACCCTCTAGGATTATACTAAGTTGGCAATGGGCTCAAACATGATCCCATAAGATATGATTAGGTTCTAGCAAACCATCATACCTACCCAAATAATATAACTAGATACAAGTTCGCATTCCTTTAGAATATGTCATAATCCCTTTGTCCACGATGTCATTGAACACAAGTCATGGTCAAACAGTCAACTTGTTTTGGTTCAATACTTTCTCAATTCCAAATATGTTGATAATTCAAATGCTATTGATCCAATCAATCCATTTGAGTCCTGCCGAACATTTCATCAACATCATTCCTTCGAGGGGCCCAAGCTTGACATCTCTCCGTGGAGGGACAAATCCATTTAGCTTATTATTCTTCCCAACGGGAATCCGATTATGCCAATCATACCCTTTATAACTACCGTGTTAAGGTAGCGTTTGAATATGTCAAACACAATGTTCATCAAGTGAAAGACTATAATAACTTCATGTCTAAGGATTCAAATGACATAACTAATATGAGATATATGTACGACATAGACCATGACATAAATCTCATACAGCGGGTCATGTCCAGTACCTTGTTCCAAACAAGTACCCATAAATCTAACATGATCATCCCATGATCATTTAGCCTTTATACTAGTGCTTAACAAGTACTAGGGACGGAGATTATTATAAGTAAACATGAACAACAATAATAATCAAAACATCTCTTTATTGATATGAAATAAATGATAACAATTACAACGTTTATTAAACGTGCCTAGGGCACCACTACAAACAATCTCCCACTTTCCCTAGGCCCAATATCCCATGTATCTAATACCCATGGACCTAACATGACAATCATATTTAGCTTGTGGAAGTCCCTTTGTTAGCGGGTCCGCAACATTGTCATCAGTAGGTACTCTGCATATATTTACGTCTCCCCTATCAACGATCTCTCGAATGATATGAAAACGCCTAAGTATGTGTTTGGATTTATGATGTGCTCTTGGTTCCTTTGCTTGAGCAATAGCACCATTATTATCGCAATAAAGGTCTATTGGATTAGCAATACTAGGAACCACTTCAAGTTCAGTTATGAACTTCTTAATCCAAACAGCTTCCTTTGCAGCATCCGATGCAGCAATATACTCAGCTTCTGTTGTAGAATCAACGGTTGTACTTTGCTTGGAACTCTTCCAGCTTACAGCTCCACCATTTAACATGAACACAAAACCCGATTGCGATCGGCTATCATCTTTGTCGGTTTGGAAGCTTGCATCCGTGTAAGCATTTACAACGAGATCATCTTCCATTCCTCCATAGACCAAAAACGAGTCTTTAGTTCTTCTCAAGTACTTAAGAATCGCTTTTACATCTATCCAGTGATTTTCGCCAGGGTCGGATTGGTATCTACTTGTCATGCTCAAAGCATAAGATACATCCGGCCTAGTACAAATCATGGCATACATGATGGACCCAATTGCCGAAGCATATGGAACATCATTCATTTTCTCACGCTCATCGTTTGTCTTAGGACATTGAGTCTTGCTTAGAGAAACTCCATGTAACACGGGCAAGGTGCCTCTCTTAGAATTTTCCATACAGAATCTTCTAATGACATTGTCAATGTATGTACTTTGGCTTAAACCAAGTAGCCTCCTTGATCTATCTCTATAGATCTTAATGCCAAGAATATATGCGGCTTCACCCATATCATTCATTGCGAAGCACTTTCCTAACCAAGTCTTCACAAACTGAAGTATAGGAATGTCGTTTCCAATGAGTAATATGTCATCCACGTATAAAATAAGGAATAGCACTATGCTGCCACTAATCTTCTTGTATACACAAGGCTCATCTTCGTTCTTGATGAAACTAAACTCTTTGACCGATTCATCAAAACAGAGATTCCAACTCCTTGAAGCTTGCTTCAATCCATAGATGGATCTTTGCAATTTGCATACCTTAGAATCTTGTTCAAAACCTTCTGGTTGTGTCATATACAGATCCTCTTGGAGTTTTCCATTCAGGAAAGCAGTTTTGACGTCCATCTGCCATATTTCATAGTCATGATATGCGGCAATGGCAAGCAAAATTCTTATAGACTTGATCATTGCTACGGGTGAAAAGGTCTCATCATAGTCAATACCATGAACTTGCCTATAACCCTTCGCTACAAGCCTAGCTTTGTAAGTATGCACCTTCCCATCCATGTCAGTCTTCTTCTTGAAGACCCATTTGCATCATATGGTTTTTACACCTTCGGGCGCATCAATCAAATTCCAAACTTGATTGTCTTGCATGGATTGCAATTCGGATTCCATGGCTCCAAGCCACTTGTCCGAATCAGGAGAAGACATCTCCTCTTGGTAGGTTGATGGTTCATCATTCTCAATGATTTCTACCTCATTACTATCCGTTACGAGAAATCCATATCTCTCGGGCTCGGATCGTATCCTACTAGATCTGCGAGTTGCTTGTGTATTTTGAACAGGTTCCATAACTCCTTGTGGTTCTTGTTCTTGTTCCACTATTGGTTCAATGTTATTTTCTGGGTCTCGAATTTCTTCAAGATTTATTTTACTCCCACTGATTTCTTTGGAGATAAACTCTTTCTCTAGAAAGACACCAGTTCGGGCAACAAACACTTTGTTGTCCTCACGGTTGTAAAAGTAATATCCTCTAGTTTCCTTAGGATATCCCACGAAAATACATTTATCAGATTTGTGTGCAAGTTTGTCTGAGACAAGTCTTTTGACAAAAGCTTCGCAACCCCAAATCTTCATGAAAGATAAACAAGTTTTCTTTCCGCTCCACATCTCATATGGAGTCTTTTGAACCGATTTAGTTGGAACACGATTTAGTGTGAAAGCAACGGTTTCTAGAGCGTAACCCCAAAAGGATATTGGAAGATCAACTTGACTCATCATTGATCGAACCATGTCCAACAAAGTCCGATTTCTCCTCTCGGGCACACCATTACATTGTGGCGTTCCGGGTGGAGTCAATTGTGAAACTATTCCACAATTATTTAGATGATCATCAAATTCTTGACTCAAGTATTCACCACCTCGATCTGATCGAAGTGCCTTTATACTTTTGCCAAGTTGTTTTTCTACTTCATTTTGAAATATTCTAAATATCTCAAATGCTTCACTTTTATGTTTCATTAGGTAAACATACCCAAATCTAATATAATCATCAGTGAAGGTTATGAAGTATTGAAATCCTCCCCTAGCATTGCTACTTAATGGTCCGCATACATCAGAATGTATCAACCCCAATAAGTCGCTTGCCCTTTCACCCAACTTGGTAAAAGGTGTCTTAGTCATTTTTTCCAAGAAGACACGACTCACAAGTATCATATGACTCTAAGTCACATGAACCCAAAAGTCCGTCCCCATGGAGTTTTGAGATACGCTTCTCATTAATATGACCGAGACGGCAATGCCACAAATAAGTATGATTTACATCATTAGGTTTAGATTTCTTATTTACATGATAGACATTGTCATTATTTTCATTCTTGACATCCAAGATATAAAGGCCATTAAATGAATTAGCAATACCATAAAGCACATCATTTAAATAAATAGAAAATTTCTTATTCTCAATAAGAAACTTAAAACCTTCATTATCCAAACAAGAAATTGAAATAATATTTCCGGAACATAATAACAATTGTTCAAAACAAGAATTAATCCGGAAGGTAAAGTGACTTCATAAGTCCCTACGGCTAATGCAGCAACTCTTGCTCCATTCCCCACGCGTAGATCTACTTCACCTTCTTTAAGCAGTCTCCTATTCTTTAGTCCCTGCACATTTAGACAAATGTGAGAACCACATCCGGTATCCAATACCCAAGAATCAGTGGTAGAAAGGAGAATATCTATCATATAGATACCTGAAGTCGACCCAGCCTTGCTGCCCTTCTTCTTCTTTTGCTCTTCCAAGAAAGCATTGCAATTACGTTTCCAATGACCAATTTCTTGACAATGGAAACAGATTGCATCCTTTTGTGAATCAGGTTTTTCCTCAGAAGCGTTGGCAACCTTTGCCTTGCTTATTTTGGGTTTGACAACTTTCTTACCCTTTCCTTTGGCACTAGCCTTCTTCCCATCATGAACCAAGAGCAAGGGAGAACCTTTTTCCACAATTTTCATCTCTGCAGTTTTGAGCATCCCATGCAACTCAGAGAGATTCTTATCCATTCCATGCATGTTATAATTCATCACAAACTGATTATAACTTTTAGGTAATGAATTAAGAATGAGATCCGCGGCTAGCTCCAATGGGATTGGATAGCCAAGTTTCTCAAGGTGCTCTACATAACCTTTCATTTTAAGAAAGTGAGGACTCACTTGTTGCCCTTCATTCATTTTACAAGTAGTGAATGCAACAATGGTCTTGTACCTCTCTTGCCAAGCTTGCTCTTGAAACATGGTTCTCAACTCCACGCCTATCTCATAGGCTTCCAAATGTTTCAAACTTTGTTGGAGTTTTGAGCACATAGCAGCAAGCATGAGACAACTTACATCTCTAGAATCATTACGATGTTTCTTATGAGCGTCTCTTTCTTCCCTAGGGGCAGTAGGCAGTGGTTCAGCAGGGAGAGGCCCATCGAGAATGTACAACTTATCTTCTTGCCTAAGAACGATTCTTATGCTACGGATCCAATCCATAAAGTTAGTACCATTCTTTTCGAGCTTATCCTTCTCAAGGATCGATCGCAACGATATTGATTGAGTGTTATTAGTCATTATCTACAAATATGCAAAATTTCCAAAATTTAATAAGTACCGGTTTTCATTAAAGAGATAAATAATGTATTTTTCAAACAAAATACTCCCACTAAATTATATAACCTTCATATACATCCAATGTATAATATAATTTAATTGGGCTAAGATCCAACTTTAATTTAACTTTTGAGTCCTCGGAGGCGGACCGCTCAAAACTAAATTAATTAGGTAGACAATCATGTCAATCATATCCCATACGATTCTTAGATCTTTTTATGAGATTCTTTGAGAAATCCAATTTCAAAAAGCATGTTTAATCTCATCTTTTGCCTAGGCCCAAAACTGTTTTGACGCCTAATTAAGTCCAACCATTTTAAACGCATAGGAACCATTCAATTTAATGCACCTTGCGGAGGCAAGCCCACATTAAATTAGTGAACCTCATCTTGCTCATACATGAATAAGATTAATGCACCTCGCGGAGGCGAACCCACATCAAGATTACCCATGTATAAACAAGTGTTTTAATCATGGCATGGCAAAGAAGGACTTAAAACTTTTTTTGAAGGTTCATCACATATAGCATATAACACATTTATGCGCACATAATATAAACATGTTACACATCAAGTTTAGCCACTAAATTAATCTCCATTAATTTAAGCATGATATTTATGTGTCATTAGTTTCTCTATAATTATGAGGATGAGACTATTTCAACTTCGGTTATTATCTCTAAATCAAGATAACAAGAAGTGCGGTCGAAATAAGCCATTAGGCAACCACAATCCCGCACTAATTCAAGAAACCAAGAAAGTAGTCCATGTGGCCGAAACTAAGCAATAGATGGTCTCGATGAACGTAGGCCAATTGCATTCACAATTCCACATGGATCTCCAATCATTGAATCAAGAACTTTGTTTCTCAATTTTAGCAATTATGAACTCTTTATAATTCTAACTTCGTTTTATCTTTGAAACTTTGATTGCGATCAATTTTGGGAAACACAATCTCGATGAACGCAGATTAGCCATCCAAAACTTGAACCAATCTAGGAATCACAAGACTAAAACAAATAGGAAAATCAAACCCCAAAATCCACACACAAACCAACTACCCAAAACCCATTCCAGACCAGCAAGTCTGGACTGGTTCTGTTACTGATTTTGTTGAATTTATTGAAAATTCCATATTCAGATTTTAACCAAAATCAGAACAGATTCTGACGACCGAGCGCTCGCCTGGTCTTGACCGAGCGCGCGCCTGAGCAAGCCAGAAGCAAGCGGCCGCCTGGTCCCCAGCGAGCGGGTGCCTGTTTGGTCAGAATGGTATAGAATTTTAAAGTTCGAAAATTTTTTCTCAAAATTATTTTTTCCCCGATTATTAAAACTTTGATCTGATAAAAAATCAATAATCGAAATAATTCAGAATCCACATAATTTTTTATTGCGATTGAATCGTGCGATTAAAGTTGCGAAACAATAAACCACATAAAATCACAAAACACATAAACATCATATATTCCAATATTCATATCATGTTAGGCACATAAACAATTTATATACACATAACATGATCCAAGTATTGAATTAATTAACATGAACGGGGCTCTGATACCACTGTTGGGTTTCCAAGTAACATGCGCAGCGGAATATAGCAATTAAAATTTTATGAAACCCAAAGCCATGGATCCGTTCATATGATTAAATCAAATACAACATAATGAATAAAGGAAAAACTAACCCTTGATGACTATCAAAGTTTTCTTTTGGTCTTGGTGGAGAAACTTGAAGCTTTATCACGGACAAAATCACGAACTTTGTAGATGATAAAATTCACCCTCTAGCGGTGTCCACACATCGAACGAATATCAAGAGGCTCCTTGATCTTGGTTGCTAGACCAATAATTATGAAACACACTTTCACAATTTAATAAAGAACTATATGGAATTTATTTGTGAATTATTTTGTTACTCAATCAAGGATATCTTAGAACAAAATAAAATCTCTCTCAAACTCTTTGAGACTCACAAAAGCACTAGTTAGGATGGTCTGGCCGAATTGGGGTTTTTATACACAATTAAGACCTATTCCAAATAGGTAACTTGTGCCAAAAACCTTTCCTAATTGAATTAGAAATTCTTCTGCTGCCAGACCGGGCGCCCGCCTGGTCCAACCCAGGCGCCCGCTCATTTGACCAGAAGGTCCAAATCTTTTCCGGACTCATTCAAGCGCCCGCCTGGTTGACCAGGAAGCCCAGAATATTTCCAGAAATTCCTTTGAGGTCCTTCGACCCTAAATTCCAATATAGTCCTCTTATTTAAGATTCGTTCTATTGTGTGTGACCCTCTAGGATTATACTAAGTTGGCAATGGGCTCAAACATGATCCCATAAGATATGATTAGGTTCTAGCAAACCGTCATACCTACCCAAATAATATAACTAGATACAAGTTCGCATTCCTTTAGAATATGTCATAATCCCTTTGTCCACGATGTCATTGAACACAAGTCATGGTCAAACAGTCAACTTGTTTTGGTTTAATACTTTCTCGATTCCAAATATGTTGATAATTCAAATGCTATTGATCCAATCAATCCATTTGAGTCCGGCCGAACATTTCATCAACATCATTCCTTCGAGGGGCCCAAGCTTGACATCTCTCCGTGGAGGGACAAATCCATTTAGCTTATTATTCTTCCCAACGGGAATCCGATTATGCCAATCATACCCTTTATAACTACCGTGTTAAGGTAGCGTTTGAATATGTCAAACACAATGTTCATCAAGTGAAAGACTATAATAACTTCATGTCTAAGGATTCAAATGACATAACTAATATGAGATATATGTACGACATAGACCATGACATAAATCTCATACAACGGGTCATGTCCAGTACCTTGTTCCAAACAAGTACCCATAAATCTAACATGATCATCCCATGATCATTTAGCCTTTATACTAGTGCTTAACAAGTACTAGAGACGGAGATTATTATAAGTAAACATGAACAACAATAATAATCAAAACATCTCTTTATTGATATGAAATAAATGATAACAATTACAACGTTTATTAAACGTGCCTAGGGCACCACTACCAACACAATCTTCACCAATATTCATTTCAAAGCCAAATGAAAGAATTACTTGGTTAAATTTGAGATACCATTGACGGGAAGCTTGCTTGAGCCCATAAATGGATTTCTTAAGTTTACAAACTAAATGATTAGTTTGTTTGAAATCATCCACCATTTCTGGTTTCTTCATATAGATGGTTTCCTCAATGTCTCCATTGAGAAAAGCTGTCTTAACATCCATTTGATGAAGCTCAAGGTCATAATGTGCTACTAATGCCATAATGATCCTAAAGGAGTTTTTAGAAGATACCTGAGAGAATGTTTCTTTGTAATCAATACCTTCCTTTTGAGTGAAACCTTTAGCAACAAGACGAGCCTTATGTCTCTCCATATTACCTTGTGAATCCCTTTTAGTTTTAAATATCCATTTACAACCAATAGGTTTCACATCCTTCGGTAATGGGACAAGATCCCAAACGTCGTTGTCTTTCATAGATTTCAACTCTTCATTAATGGCACTGATCCACTTATGAGAATTAGGACTATTAATGGCTTGATGGAAGGTGAGAGGCTCATCTCCCACTAAACCTAAGTGTCCTTCATTCTCGGCTAGATATACCTCATAATCATACGAGATGGCACTTCTTCTTACTCTATTTGATCTTCTTAAAGACACCGGTTCTTCCTCATTTTGAGGTTGTTGAATTTCCTCATTTTGATCAATATTTTCATATTGTTCAATATTTATAGGGGAGTTAATATTTTGAATTTGTTCCTCTTGAATTTCAGGTACAAGTACTTGATTTCCAATTGGAACTACTAAGGGAAGAGGTATAGAAATGGATTCCTCTTCCTTAAATTCAAAATTATTATTCCTAATTTCCCCTCTAAACTCAACATCCTCAAAGAACCTAGCATTTCCCGTTTCAAAAAACGTTTTAGTTTTCGGGTTGAAAAATTTATAGCCCCTTGATCTTTCGGCATACCCTACAAATTAGCAACTAACTGTCTTAGCGTCCAGTTTTCCTTCGTTAGGACTATAAGGCCTAGCTTCCGCTGGACATCCCCAAACATGAAGATGATTTAAGGACGGTTTCTTATTTGTCCATAATTCATAAGGGATTTTATTGTTAGTAGCCTTAGAGGGAGCCCTATTGAGAAGATAAGTAGCGGTTTTTAAAGCATCACCCCATAATGAGTGAGGTAAAGAAGTACAAGAAACCATACTTCTTACCATATCCTTAAGGGTTCTATTACGTCTCTCAGCTACACCATTCATGCTAGGCGTACCCGGCATAGTGTAGTGAGGGACAATCCCACACTCTTCAAGATAGCGAGCAAAAGGACCCGGACGTTGTTCTCCCGAACCGTCATTCCGACCATAGTACTCCCCACCACGATCGGATCTAACGTTCTTAATAGTCTTCCCAAGTTGATTTTCAACTTCGGCCTTAAAAGACTTGAAAACGTCCAAAGATTGAGATTTATCATGAAGTAAATAAATGTATCCATATCGAGAATAGTCGTCTATGAATGTAATAAAATATTGTTGACCATTCCAAGAAGGAGTAGGAAATGGTCCACAAATATCCGTATGTATTAGTTCTAAGACGCTTGATGCTCTCGAGGATACTTTCCTATTCGTGTTTGTAAATTTTCCTTTTAGGCATTCAATGCAAAAGTCTTTATCCGGAATATCAAGTTTATTTATGATTCCCTCAGACACAAGCTTGTCAATTCTCCTTTTGGAGATATGACCTAAACGCCTATGCCATAAGGTATAAGAATTTTCACTTGAAAACTTTCACTTTTTACTTTTAGTTTCATTATTATGGGACTCATTGATTGTTTGAGTAGTGTTAAGCAAATAAAGATTATCACTACTCGATAAAGTACTAGTACCAACAATAATGGAATTAAAATAAAGATCACATCTATTATTTCTGAACGAACAAGAGTAACCCTCTTTGTCCAAAACAGTGATAGATATTAAATTCCTTCTAAACGAAGGTACATTGAAAGTATTATTCAATACAAAATAATATCCGGTACTTAATAACAATCTAAAGGTCCCAATGCCTATTACTTCAACCGGGTTCCCAGCTCCCATATAGATGAATCTTTCATCCTTGCTAGGTCTTCGGTAATTCAGGCAACCCTGCATAGACATACTAATGTGAGTTGTTGCACCAGAATCCAACCACCATGTATATGAAGGAATTGAAACTAAATTAGCCTCAGTACAAACAAGACCAAATGACATACCTTTCTTAGCACGCCAAGCGTGATACTTAGGGCAATCATACTTCATGTGCGTTAGGTCCTTGCAAAAGAAGCACTTCTTTTCTTTATGATCGTTAGATCCCTTAGGCTTCTTGTTGCTTGTTACCACAACTTCTTTCCCTCTTCTCTTAGTCCCATGAGAAGAGGTAGATGCTAAGTGAGCACTTTCAACCTTAGATTGCTTCAACCTATCTTCCTCTTGTGTCACATGTGAAATCAATTCATTAATGTTCCACTTGTACTTTTGACAATTATAGGTCACCTCAAAGTGACCAAACTGAGGAGGAAGATAGATCAAAACTAAATGCACGAGGAGCTCTTCAGTCACCTCTAACTTAAGTGCTTTTAGTTTTGTCGAAAGGTGAAACATTTCCAAGATATACTCCCTAAGATTCCCGGTACCCTTGTACTTCATGGAAACAAGTTTCCTTAGGGTAGAACTTTTTTTTGACTTTTCTCTTTTTGCAAAGCGTTCTTCAAGGGTCTCGAGGAAAGTCTTAGCATCAACGTCCTCGGGAACACTGCTCAAAAATGTTTCCGGGACGACATTTTTCATAATCATTAGGCTTACTCGATTGGAGCGTTTCCATTTCTCAACATATAAGCGGTCCTCAGGGGTGCTTTCTTCATTAAGAGGAATGGGAAACGGCTCCCTAAAAGCGAGGTCAATATCCATACAGGCTAAGATCATTACAATTTTGTTTTTCCAAGTTTTAAAGTTTGTCCCATTAAGCATCGGAATTGTGCTCATCGCAGCAGTAATAGAAGAAGCGCTAAGTAAATCTGGGAATCGAGAACAAGAATGAATACAAAACAATAATAAGTAACTACATTATGAATTAAAAGATTAATTATATCAAATGAAATCCATCAATAAAGCAATTAACATGACATCAAAACTAATCTTTGGATTGCGAATTGACTCATAAATAATTACTTTAGATGACAAGTAATTTGAACAATATTTGATTAAATGCTTAATCTTCCTTTGGGTAGTCTTAAGCATTTAATAAAATTACTAAATGTTCATTTTATATGTCATCACATGAATGCTTAAGACTTTCTTAGTACGTGGCGTTGTTCAACCTTAGTCGTTCCACCAATCCGTTCGGATGGTTGAGGAGACCAGTCAAGGTTTCCAGCCTGATATACCATCGTTAGTCAAATGTAAAGATCTTCTTTGGAAAATTCAAGTCATTCATATCTTAAACATTCAACACTTTAATAATTTTGCATTTAAATAACGTTAATCACTTAGGTGATAATATTATTTAAATAATGAATAAAATTATTTAAGCATATAATTAATCCAAGCTTTAAGGTTTGAAAAATGAATGTTTTTGTTCAAGAGAAAACAACAAAATAGTGCAGAAACTTTATTTGCAGAACTTGTGTTGCTTTCGACATACTTAGCACGACCGTGCCAAGCAAAGGGCACGACCGTGCCAAAATATGGGGAAAAAACATGTTTTCACGGTGCAGATGGCACGACCGTGCCAAATAATAGACACTACCGTGCCAAACGAAACGGTCCGACCGGTTTAAACAACACACCCGTCCGGACCAGCACCACTGTACACACGGTTCAAGGTAATAGAGGCGCACGGCCGTGCCAAACAAAGAGCACGACCGTGCCATATAATCTGCACTTCTGAATTTTTGTCTAAATTTTCCTCAAAATCAAATGAATTGCAAGTAGATCCGCATGGTATGTACTTAAAACATAAAACCATATTATTTAGGATAATCTTGCTTTTAAAAAAATAATGGAATCAAGTGAGTAGATCCACATGGTATGCACTAAAACATAAAACCATGTTATGAAGGGATAGTCAAACTTGAACCATTGAATTTTAATGAACAAAACTTTCAAACCATTTTCTTAATTTCAGATGTAGATTATCAGTACTCTATGAATGAATTAGAGTCCCTAATCAACATCAAATCTTTATGATTCAACAGGAAAAATGAATCAATTAAAGCATAAAAGCTTTCTTAAAAGAACTCAAACTCAAACTAAAAAATGAGCGGGGCTCTGATAGCAATTGTTGGAACAATATTATACCCCTGAATGCCACACTCATATTTAGTAAAAGATTGAGGAAGAGATGAAGCGAAAGCGTTAGGAATATACCTGTTGAATCCATAGCAATAACTTGAAGGGAGAACTTAAGATGAAGAAGAGTGTGTAGGGAGATGATCTTCTAAATGATAATGTCTTCTTCAAATTTCTCAATTTCTTCTAGGCAATAATGAAGAGAGTATTTAGAGAGAAAGCAAGAATATGTAGTTGTCATTAAGGGTTGATGGAAGACCCTTTATATAGTAGACTTGGTGACATTTCATTTAGGGACCATACCTATTCATTTCTTAAGCAATGTTGATTTACTATTTTGCCCATCATAAATAGGTAAATAACATTTCAGGGATTCTACACATTGCTTAGGTTTGACTATACTTTATATTAATGTTATAGTCATGATTTTATTAATGAAAGTCCAAATAACTTGTATTGCAAGCCATGTTCTAACAAGACATTCCTCCAATAGTTGTACAACTTGTTCTTCCATAGTAAGTTCTATCTAATCATGCAGTTACTTGGTATTGTTGCAAATGCATAGGCTTGTTTAAGTCTCAACCATCCCATACCATTTTCCCTGGTGGCGGACCCTGAACCTTTTTTAAGCGGATGCACAAATTACACCGGAAAGCTTCAAAATGGAATTGTGGAAAAAATAATGCCCATTGTAGGACTCAAACTCTCAAACCCACAACCACAAGGTTAAAAACATTGCACTTTACCCACTTAACTGAACAAGTTGTTTGATTATTGGGTGCAATATCTACATAGATACTTGTATAAATAAATTCTTTGTTTTTTTTGGGTACAATAATTCTTTGTTGTAAATGTGGGGACGTACTGGGTGCACTTGAACCACAGGCAGAGCTACATTGAAGTGAATGGGGAAAATTCCCCCAATTGATCTATAAAAATATTCCTTTTACTAGTACAAATATTTAAGAATTTAGGGTTTTTAGTGTAATTTATTAAAACTCTCCCCCATTTGTGCAAAGAAAAAATGCACTGGTTTTTGTTGTCCCCTTTTTAGTTAGTGATTTTTTTCCTCCTTTCAAAAATCATCCGGCTCCGTCACTGACTTGAACCCCATATGAGGCACAGGTCCGCCCTTGTCCCCCCCCCCGGCACACCCCCATGTAAGACGCATGTTAATGAGCTCCTGTTACTTTCAGGTGGTATCAAAATACCGAAAAGGAGGGTTGGATTTTGTTCTGCAAGCCATCAATTAGCCCACCTATTTGGGGGATCTCACTGGACTAACAGACCTGATGAAGTCTGCCAGCTCCTTTGACTTGGGATGATGATGCTGATAATGACGATGATGATTGTGCTGATTTTTCTCATCTTCATATTATTAGCCGTGATTTGAGTCCCTGTTTACACGGGATATAGGTTGTAAATATCAGTGATATATTTTGTTATATTTAGCATAATCTTTGTATATAGAAAGAGTTATACTCCTACCATGTTTAGGAGTCTTTACCTTAGGTATATATGTAATATTCAATCAATGAGAATAGCACGGCTGAAAGCTTTTCTTAACCCTTCTGTTTATGAGTTTGTTCTTTCTTGTCTGCGCATACTCTTACATGGTATCAGCTTAAATCCGATCTAGGGTTAAGCGTACCTCCCCTCTCTTTCCCGTTTTCTCTTCAACATCCGTTTCTCTATGCCTGGTGACACGCCCAAAACTCCAGGCTCTGGTGCATCTTCATCCGGTCACCAACCTTTCTCTCCCTATGGCCTTCCAGTCTTCTATAACCCTACAGCTATTATGGGTCAAACTTTCTTGACCAAAGAAAACTATGTTACTTGGATTGCTCTCTTCAAAACCATGCTTCGTACCCACAAACTATTGTTCGTTCTTGATCCTACACCACCTCCTGCCAAATTAACCGATGGATCTGACAACCCTCAACATGAAGAATGGACCACTGCCACAGATCTTGTATGTGGGTGGATTAAAGGTACGGTCACTCCACCTGTTCAGCCATATCTCAACTCCAGCAACACCGCACCTAAGGCTTGGGCGGTGTTAGCCAAACGATTTGGTGCTACCTCCACTCTTCAGATCGAAAATCTCAAAGAAAAGATACACGATTTGAAGAAGACATCTGACACATCTGTTGCAGATTATCTCTTATCTGCGTCGACAATTGCCGATTCCCTGGCTGCTGCTGGTGATCCTGTTGAAGATAATGATCTCATTCAGCGAGTTCTTGGTGGTCTTGGCCATGAATTTAAAGAATTTCTTACCTCCACTGCCTCTTCCCATGTTCGTCAAACCCTGACTATGGATGATCTTACTGAACTGCTCCTTAAAGAGGAGATGCTTCAACAAAAGTTCGCTGCCCCTTCTCAACAATCCGTGGCTCTTGTAGCAGAAAAACCCACCCCCTCGTCTGGTAATCGTGGTGGCGGGGGTGCAAATCGCGGTCGTGGCGGCAACGGGCGCGGTCGCCCTAACAACAATCGAAGCGGGGGTAACTGGAATGGTGGTAACTGGAATGGACAATGGTGCCCAAACAACAACTCTTCGCAGGGTCGTGGCAATTCTGGGTGTGGCCGAGGTACTGGACAGAATCGAGGGAACTTTTCTGGAAATAATGGCTATGGCAGGGGTCTCCTTCCAACTCCTTCTCCCTCTGGCTCGTCTGATGTTACGTGCCAACTATGTTTTCAGCATGGTCATAGTGCCCGAGCTTGTCAAGATGTGAGCAATTGTCAAGATGGGAACAATTCAGCCTATTTTGCTCATTCTGAACCGTGTGTGCTCGACTCCGGTGCTACGAATCACATGACCTCCGACCCGGCATCTCTCTCTGATTATCGCCCCTATTCAGGTAACGATGCAGTTGTTTTTGGTAATGGCTCTAAGTTAAATATTTCGCATATTGGTAGTTCCTCTTTTCTTTTGAACAATCATCCTTTTACTCTTCGTAATGTCCTTTATGTGCCAAGTCTTCATAAACCATTGTTATCTATACGACAATTCTCTAAAGATAATAATTGTTTCTTTGAACTTGACTCTTGTGGTTTTCGTGTTAAGGATATTCGGACAGGGGAGACTCTTCTTTCTGGCAGTAACACGGATGGACTTTACAAGCTCAATTTCAATTCCCAGTCTCAGAATAGTCCCCTTGCTTTCCTTGGAGAACGGACGAGTCCACAAGGTTGGCATTCTCGTTTGGGTCATCCGTCTACCCAAATTCTTAGAGTATTAAGTCAACAATCTATTTTACCTTTAAGTAGCAAAATAAATGACACTCATTGCTGTCATATCTGTCCTTTAGGAAAATCTAGCAAACTTTCTTTTGTTTCTCACACTTATAAAGCTTTAAAGCCTCTTGATTTACTTCATTTGGATGTTTGGGGCCCGTTTCCTGTTAATTCATTTAATGGACATCGTTTCTATTTATCTATAGTTGATGATTATTCTCGTTTTGTGTGGTTATTTCCCTTGTTTCATAAATCTGATGTGTTACAAGTTTTCTCTACATTTAAGACACAAATTGAAAATCAACTATCTCGCCGCATCTCATTTACTGTAAGTCAATATGTTGTTACTTTGCTGAAATGTACAGAAACTTACACAAATCTAATTCAGGTTTCATATTCTTGATCCACTTCTACTACCTTACTTTAGGGTGGTGTTTGATTCATTGAACATGATAAACAGATTTTATCATGCAAACATTTGCTTAACAAGTTGACTCGAATTACAAGGCACAATGGATGCCTAGTTGCAATGGGCTACAAACAAGTGAAGGATTTAGATTATCATGAAACCTTTTTGTCGATCACTTTGGAGCTTGACATTAAAAAAAAAAAAAGGGTCTAGTTCTTGCCAAAATGAACTACTCCGTGTTTAAACTTTTTAAGCCCAAATTGTCCGTTCATATTTTGTTTTGCAATTGCCTATTTCACCGGAAATTGTTGCTTGTTTTCATAACGCTACAACCAACGATCAACCGATGAATTGTAATTGTGGGTCGTGATTCAAGTCACGGAACCTTTATTGGACAATAATCGATTGGGATTTAATCACGAGATGCGTGAAATCTGATAATCACTGAGTCAGTGTACGATCGATTTAATCACTATTGAGAAGATGTTAAACAACATTAGTACCGGTGGTCACAAAATATATGTCGTTTTTTGGCTTTTGCACACTTCTTAAGAAATAGTAGTCTAAAATACTGATATTACCCTTTTGTTAACTGTTTCTTAAATGTAGTATATTCTTAAATGTCCTAGGAAGATTCCAAATTTAATTATCCATCACTTCTCTCTCCTAACCATCATCACCTCTCCCACCACATTCAACGACCCTTTGGTACACTTTCAGTCTTAAAATTTTCTTTAGATATGTATGTTGGGATTGGAGTTCTAAACCTAAGGGGAAGCAGAGGGGGGAAAAAGGAGTCCAAATCATAAAGGGGGATGAGGAGATCAAACCGGAGTAGAATCAGCACAGGAGCAAGCGGGCGCTCGGTTCCTACCAGGCGGGCGCTTGGTATTGATCAGAAGGGTTGGTCCTGGCGAGGGAGGTAAGCGGGCGCCTGGTGCCGGGATCTGTGTTCTGATAAGTGCAGATTTCGTAGGTTTCTCTCATGTATTTGGCTTAGGACTCTCTTGTACTGCTATATGTGCATAATTTCGTCTAGAATATTATGTAGCCTAAAAAGAGAGAGATAGGATATCAAGAGAGAGCACAAAATAGTGTCTAGGAGGGGGCCGGGGGCCTAGGAGAGCCATGGGGGGCGATCCTACAACCCGGCCATGATCATATTTGTGCATTTTTTGGGGAAAGATAATAATATGTAGGAGAGGGTTGTTCATCAGAGTTGCTATGCTAGATCTGAGTGAGTGCATATGTAAATTGTAACAATCAACATATTATTATAGTGATATCCTGGCTTGGGGCCTCGGATGTACCCACAAGGGGTGGTGAACCGGGTTAACAAATCTATGGTGTTCTTGCTCTTTCATATTATTATTTCTTGTGTTGATTTATTTCTCCATGTTGATGACTGCTAGTATGGGCTAGTGGATGCGGAGATCCCCCAATTCCCAACAATGTATGTTTTGGGTTGTTTATGGTTGTTGATTGATCATCTTCTTCATGCAAAAATGAACATTCTGAACACCAACACAATACTTACAAGAAAAATTTGAAGTTACGAAGATGGAAACATGTTGAATTCTTAGAGAAATGGGAGATAAATGAAGAGTTTCTTTTAGGAAAATGGAAAAACCAATTAAATGCGGATAGAGAGAGGAAAGGATTGAAGTCCTTGTCAATAAATGACACAGAGAAGAGGCGGATGAGAGTTAATGCTAAAATTGGAATTCAATGAAAAATAGCTTAGAAACAACAGATAATTTGGACCAACTTTTGAGTCCAAAAAACGATTGATAATTTGAACCAGAGGGAGTAAAAAATTTCAACATCTTTTTAGTGAAATGGATCACAATTATAACCATTTCAACACTCAAAATTCAAATTTTCCTTTTAACTACAACAATCCTAATTAAGTGTGATTTTTTTAATTATAAATGATAATAATAATAATAATAATTAATTTATTAATCATAAAAATAAAGAATATAAAATAAAATACTCCCTCCGTCTAATTTGAAGCTTCACCATTTTGGTGATACCACACAAATTAAGAAAAGTGATGACTGTAAGAAGGGTAGAAGGAAAAAGTTAGTGAGTATGACAAGTGGGGTCTACAATTTAAAGTATGTGAGAGGAAGAAGTGAGTGGGTATGATAATTGGGGCCTATAATTTTTACTATTTTAGGAAATGATGAAGCTTTTAACAGGACACCCATTTGGAGATAGTATAAGTTGTGGGGTATAAGGTGATGAGTTGGAAGGGTGTTGAATTTTATTAAACAAAATTATTGTAAGGTGTAAAAGTTGAATGGTAATTGAATTATTAGGTGTAAGAGAGAGAAGATGAAGTAGAGTGTTGGGAATTGAAAAAAAGTGTTGAAAGTTGAATGGTAGTTGAAACAATTGCGAATGGTCTTACATGTACAATGGTATTTTTTCAACACCATTTTTTTCAATTCCAATACACAACATCATTTTTTCTCTTTCAACTAATAATTCAATTATCATTTAATTTGGGTCCTACTATTTACACAATTTATGTGTAAATAACCTTGGTAATAGCATTAACAAGTTTCTTAAAAGGTTGGGCTTTGGACCCTATTGAATCTAGGGTAAAAATACAAAATATGGCCTAATATTCATGGAGCGGTTGCAATTTGGAGTCTGACGTCTCAATTTTAGCAATTTATGGTTTGACATGCCATTTTTTGAACAATTTAGGGATTTTTGACGATTTGCGCCCAATTCCACATTATGTGCTCACGTGCAGCGCATGTGATAAATTAAGGAGTCAAGTGCAAATTTTTTAAAATAAAGGGGAGATCAGAAAACTAGCCATCTCAAACACTTATTTGTACATAAATTAAATGTGTACAACACTTTTATGGATAGATTATATTAAACATTAAATTTGAGGTTGTGAAGCTAAATTTTATTTTTACATATTAAGTATTCAAGGCTTCAAAAAAAATATTGAGTATTTAAATATTAAAATAAATAAAGTAATTAACAAAATAATAAAAGTTGAAATTTATTAATTTGTTCATAAATTAAATTTATAAAACATTTTTTTTTCATAAATTAATTTATTATTACTTTATATCATACTATTATATACTCCATCCGTCCCAGCACAAGTGAGACTTCTTTCCCTTTTGCGACGTCCCACTAAATGTGAGACTGCCTAAAATGGAAATGTTTCAACCCCACTCATTCTATCTCTTTATTCTCCACCACTCATTTTATTCAACCAACAATACTATTTATCCCACTCATTCTCTCTCTTCATTTTCCACCACTCAATTTATGCAACTAACACTACTATTACTCCACTCATTCTCTCTCTTCATTTTTTACCACGCTTAGTGTGCAAACTCCTCTAGTCCTACTTGTAGTGGGACGGAGGGAGTACTCCATTTGGTTAAAGTAATCTAATGATAATTAAATAAAAATGAAAATAAATTTTATCTTCATCTTCTTCCTTGGTTAAAAAACAAAGATGTTTATATCCTTCTGTACTGTAGATACTCCGGGAGGGCCCCACTATGCTTGGATAGAGCGGTGGATGGATCCTAGGATGTTTAACTTGTTTTAGATTTGTAGAGTCGCCACCTATGTTTTAGAGGAACATAAGAAAAACCTAATATTTATAGCCTAAGTTTGATTATGAAAACAGAGATTCTTGTTATGAGGTTCGGGGGTTAGGTTACGAGATGGGAAGTACTTAAACACCCATCTCGCCCGACTAATGTCGGTCTTGCTTGATCAAAGTCTACATAAATGATAAAATGTTCTTCTTATTCTTGATGATTAAAGGGGGGGGGGGTTTAAAAGGAGTTTTGGAATGTAGAGAGATAACTCCGTGACTAGCTTCAATGAAGTGAAGTAGTCCTTGGTGTCATGTCCCAGAATATTTGGGTGATTGCACTTTTGATTAAAGTAAAATAAAGAGAGGAGAGATGAAGTAGAAAATGAGAGAAAAGAGTAGTCTTTTTACCTACACTTCAAAGAACTTCAAAGACTTCTTCAAGAGGTTCTTGAGAAATGCCTTTTAAGTATTTGTGTAGAGTTTGCTTAATGATTAAAAATCCTCCTCCCCATTCAATGGTGAATTAGAGGGGTTTATATAGGTAAAAGAGGTGTGTTTTTGGTGCCAAAACCAAGTCACAAAGATCATTTTCCCGGGTAAATTCTGTTAAAAGGAGCAAGGGAGAGATTCTTGGACAGAAATCTGTAACTGATGCCCAGGTGCGCGTGCCTCCTGCCTTGGTGGTGGGATGCGCGCGCCTCTGACCCCAAAGGGTGGAGGCGCGCGCCTTGGAGATGGAAACTTTGACATAATGGAGTAGAAAGTCAGCACTGTTATTCAGTTTGGTCCCTGAACTTAACGAGGTCAGCCAAGAACTTAACAGAAGTAACAGAAACTAACGAGAAACACTTAAAATAAGAAGAAACACAAGATCAAATGTGCAATCGGGGTGAGCGGTCCAAGGCAGGGTGTCTACAGATCCCCTCGACGACGTGGTTTGCAAACCAGAACGCGTCGACGAAGGAACAAAACATCCGCCGAGGACATCATCAAGAAAAAAGCAAAGACTCGATGAAAACAAGAATCTTGAAATTACAAGAGATAGAAGTGCGCTCCCTATGTGAGCGACTTTTGCTGATAGGAGGGGTGCGGTGATAGAAATCGGCCCACCGTGGCCAAAATTTAGAGTCCGTATACAGGACTGGAGGGACTCGAGAGTCTGCCTGCTGATTTAGAGGGACTCAAAAGTCTGCCTGCTGATGTAGAGGGACTCGAGAGTCTGCCTACTGATTTAGAGGGACTCGAGAGTCTGCCTGCTGATGTAGAGGGACTCGAAAGTCTGCCTGCTGATGTAGAGGGACTCGAAAGTCTTCCTGCTGATTTAGAGAGACTCGAAAGTCTGCCGGCTGATTTAGAGGGACTTGAAAGTCTGCCTGCTGATGTAGAGGGACTCAAAAGTCTGCCTGTTAGTGTGGAGGGACTCGAAAGTCTGCCTACTGGTGTAGAGGGACTCGAAAGTTTGCCTGATGATGTAGAGGGACTCGAGAGTCTGCCTGCTTATTTAGAGGACTCAAAAGTCTACCTGCTGATTTTAGAGGAACTCGAAATTCTGCCTGCCGGTGTAGAGGGACTCGAAAGTCTGCCTGCTGATGTAGAGGGACTCAAAAGTCTGCCTACTGATTTGGAGGGACTTGAGAGTCTTCCTGCCGGTTTGGAGGGACTCGAGAGTCTGCCTGCCGGTTTGGAGGGACTCGGAAGTCTGCCCGCTGATTTGGAGGGACTCGAGAGTCTGCCTGCCGATGTATGTGAATTTGTTGAGTAGATTCTGCTGATGAGGAGGTGATTTCAGTGGTTCACCGCGGACCAAATTTGCTGTTTTAAAGCTGTATTTTGATGTATGCTGCTTGAAATCGCGCTTGCAGTTGACTTTTGCGGGGTGCGGGCACAGTTGGCTGCAGACCAATTATTATGTGTTCTCTTTTGAGAGGAAAAGTCGAGATTGACCTTAACTGTTGAGAGAGAGAGAGAGAGAGAGAGAGAGAGAGAGAGAGAGATCCTACTTTTAGTGGAAGTTTCCATCTTACTTTGATTTAGACATGCCTTAGGGGCGGACCAAAATTTGACGTGCGCCCAACTTTGTGTTCGAGGGTAGAGATTGTTATGGCTTTGATGAATAATTTTTTGGTCCTGTTGACTTTGAGAGTGTCTGGACTTTTGTTCCTGTATGATTTCTTCTTTTGACAAGGGCCGGTTGAGGCCTTTCTGAAATGGGAGTCGGGCGCCTCGGCTGGTGTCTGCGGGACGCGCGCGCTTCCCAAGTGTGTGCCGGGAGGCGTGTGCTTCTGGGGAGCGAATTTCGGGGCTTGACATTTGCTGGCCAAATGATCTCCAACAGCTATAATATCAGCCTCTGTTCGAACACATTCTTCCAACAGCTCTTTTCTGCCATTTTTGAATACTCTTTTCTTGCTCAATTTTGCTTGCAATCCACACTTTCCATGGCCTTCAATTCTTTTATTCTTGATGCCAAGGTTGTCAGTGAGTATGAGAAGGATTTATCAACCTTTGTTTACTCTTCAAGACCCACCCCAAGAAGGCTTTTGTGAAGGATTTTGGGTTCCGAATTCTCTTCAAGCTTCGGACCTTAAAGCCGGATTGGGAATTTTTGAAGGCTGCTGTAGCATTTTGGGATTGTGACAGTCACACTTTAACTTTTTGGCGAATGAAATGGTACCGACTGTTGATGATTTTGGTGCCATTCTTGGTATGCCGTTAGCGGGTCATATTGCCGTCCCTAAATACCACAGAGGTGTGATCGATTCTTGGTCTGACTTGCTGAACCTCCCTATCGGAGATGTGAAGAAGATGTTGCATGGTACCGTGGTAGATATAACCGAGCTGCCGATGTTTTTCATCTTGCATTCGGAGGACATGGCGGTCCAGTCTTTCAAGAGGAATTCCATGGCAACTTGTCTTTTCAGCGAAGTTCTTTTCGTTACCCCATTCGGGACAGCGGATGTGCAGTGGCTGAGATTATCTTGCAGGCCAAGGAGCAACAATTTAGTATAATCCCTCTTATAGTGAGGGAGACCCTGCACGGCCTTGATGAGTTGCATAGAACGAGTGAAATGTGTCGGGGAAGCCCCTTGCTTCTGACCATATGGCTCGGGGACACTTCAGGGTTTATTCTTCGGAGAGGGTGACTTGTCTCTTTTGCTGTTCACAGAAGAAAATTGCTGATTCGGGATTTGTCTGAAGACGGTTGGAAGAAGTTCTTTGCATCTCGGGTATCGGCTGACATTGAGTGGTGTCCTCCCTCTTGGGGTCTTCGTCCTTGTGGAGTGGACTTTGGGTTTTGGACATTGTGGTCCTTCCTGGCCTTAGGGATTCTTCGTTTTATCAGCCGGAGCGGGTTCTGAGGTAGTTCGGCCGTCAGCAGATAATTCCCTTCCCTAGGAGTGGGGTGCTTCGTCCTGTCTCGTATATGGGCCTGGACTTTTCGAGAGAGCTCCAATCGGCTTGGGGCGGTGACCGTCATCGGTGGGCTTCCGTCCCTCCTCATCGGGGTAGTGTTTCTCTTCCCGAGACTTACTTGGACTATTTGTTTGGCACCCTCTGCTGCCGTGGTATCACTTGGGTAGACACTCTTCGGGCTGAGCTATTGGAAAGGATTTTAAGCCTAGCAGTGCTTTAAGGTATAAGGAAGCTGCTGCTGATTCGAATAACATTCTAGCCGACCCTTTTGGTGTTGGGTTTCGATCAAACATGCGCAGCGGAATTAAGCATTTAAAATTTGAAACCAAAGCCATGGATCCGTTCATATGATTAAATCAAATACGACATAAGAATAAAGGAAAAACTAACCCTTGATGGCTATCAAATTCTCTTGGTCTTTGTGGAGGTTTGAAGACTTGATCACGATCAAAAGCTTGAACACGAACTTTGAAGATGATGATTTTCACCCTCTAGCGGTATCCACACTTCGAACGAATATCAAAGGAGTTCTTTGATCTTGGTTGCTAGACCGAATTGTGAAACACTTTTTCACAATCAAAAGAACTATATGGAATTTATTTTGTGTATTATTTTGTTCCTCAACCAAGAATGTCTTGGAACAAATAAAAACCTTCTCTCAAACTCTTTGAGACTCACAAAATCACTTGCCTAGAGTGCTGGCCGAATTTTGTCTTTTATACACAAGTATGACCTATTCCAAATAGGAAACTTGTGTCAAAATCCTTCCAAAATTCGTTCCTAATCAAATTAGGAATCTGCCACCCGACCGTACTGTGCGGCCGCCCAGAATTCACTGTGCGGTCGCACAACTATCTTAAGCAAAACTGGTACAAACTGAGATAAGTGTGCGGCCGCCAGAGTCCATACTGTGCGGTCGCCCACTTTTCAGAAAGTCCAGAATTTCCAAAATTCCAATGTAGTCATTTTTAAAGATTCGTTCTATTGTGTGTGATCCTCTAGGATTATACTAAGTTGGCAATGGATTCAAACATGAAATCATAAGATATGATTAGGTTCTAGCAAACCGTCATACCTACCCAATTAGTATAACTAGATACAAGTTCGCATTCCTCTTAGAATATGTCACAATCCCTTTGTCCACGATGTCATTGAACACAAGTCATAGTCAAACAGTCAACTTGTTTTGTTCAATACTTTCTCGATTCCGAATATGTTGATAATTCAAATGCTATTGATCCAATCAATCCATTTGAGTCCGGCCGAACATTTCATCAACATCATTCCTACGAGAGGCCCAAGCTTGACATCTCTCGAGGAGGGACAATCCATTTAGCTTATTATTCTTCCCTACGTGAATCCGATTATGCCAATCATACCCTTTATAACTACTCGGTTAAAAAGTAGCGTTTGAATATGTCAAACATAATGTTCATCAAGTGGAAGACTATAATAACTTCATGTCTAAGGATTCAAATGACATAACTAATATGAGATATATGTATGACATAGACCATGACATAAATCTCATAAAGCGGTTCAGTCCAGTACCTTGTTCCAAAACAAGTGCCCATAAATCTAACATGATCATCCCATGATCATTAGCCTTTATACTAGTGCTTAACATGTACTAGGGACGGAGATTTTTATAAGTAAACATGAACGACAATAATAATCAAAACATCTCTTTATTGATATGAAATAAATGATAACATTACAACGTTTATTAAACGTGCCTAGGGCACCACTACAAACAATCTCCCACTTGACCTAGGCCCAATCTCCCATGTATCTAATACCCATGGACCTAACATGACCATCATGTTTAGCTTGTGGAAGTCCTTTGTTAGCGGGTCCGCAACATTGTCATCAGAAGGTACTCTGCATATATTTACGTCTCCCCTATCAACGATCTCTCGAATGATATGAAAACGCCTAAGTATGTGTTTGGATTTCTGATGTGCTCTTGGTTCCTTTGCTTGAGCAATAGCACCATTATTATCACAATAAAGGTCTATTGGATTAGCAATACTAGGAACCACTTCAAGTTCAGTTATGAACTTCTTAATCCAAACAGCTTCCTTTGCAGCATCCGATGCAGCAATATACTCAGCTTCTGTTGTAGAATCAGCGGTTGTACTTTGCTTGGAACTCTTCCAGCTTACAGCTCCACCATTTAACATAAACACAAAACCCGATTGCGATCGGCTATCATCTTTGTCGGTTTGGAAGCTTGCATCTGTGTAAGCATTTAAAACGAGATCATCTTCCATTCCTCCATAGACCAAGAACGAGTCTTTAGTCTTTCTCAAGTACTTAAGAATCGCTTTTACAGCTATCCAGTGATTTTCGCCAGGGTCGGATTGGTATCTACTTGTCATGCTCAAAGCATAAGACACATCCGGCCTAGTACAAATCATGGCATACATGATGGACCCAATTGCCAAAGCATATGGAACATCATTCATTTTCTCACGCTCATCTTTTGTCTTAGGACATTGAGTCTTGCTTAGAAAAACTCCATGTAACACGGGCAAGGTGCCTCTCTTAGAATTTTCCATACGGAATCTTTTAATGACCTTGTCAATGTATGTACTTTGGCTTAAACCAAGTAGCCTCCTTGATCTATCTCTATAGATCTTAATGCCAAGAATATATGCGGCTTCACCCATATCTTTCATTGCGAAGCACTTTCCTAACCAAGTCTTCACAGACTGAAGTGTAGGAATGTCGTTTCCAATGAGCAATATGTCATCCACGTATAAAATAAGGAATAGCACTATGCTCCCACTAATCTTCTTGTATACACAAGGCTCATCTTCGTTCTTGATGAAACCAAACTCTTTGACCGATTCATCAAAACGGAGATTCCAACTCCTTGAAGCTTGCTTCAACCCATAGATGGATCTTTGCAATTTGCATACCTTAGAATCTTGTTCAAAACCTTCTGGTTGTGTCATATACACATCCTCTTGGAGTTTTCCATTCAGGAAAGCGGTTTTGACGTCCATCTGCCCATATTTCATAGTCATGATATGCGGCAATGGCAAGCAAAATTCTTATAGACTTGATCATTGCTACGGGTGAAAAGGTCTCATCATAGTCAATACCATGAACTTGCCTATAACCCTTCGCTACAAGCCTAGCTTTGTAAGTATGCACCTTCCCATCCATGTCAGTCTTCTTCTTGAAGACCCATTTGCATCCTATGGTTTTTACACCTTCGGGCGCATCAATCAAATTCCAAACTTGATTGTCTTGCATGGATTGCAATTCGGATTCCATGGCTCCAAGCCACTTGTTCGAATCAGGAGAAGACATCGCCTCTTGGTAGTTTACGGTTCATCATTCTCAATGATTTCTACCTCATTACTATCCGTTACGAGAAATCCATATCTCTCGGGCTCGGATCGTAACCTACTAGATCTGCGAGATGCTTGTGTATTTTGAACAGGTTCCACAACTCCTTGTGGTTCTTGTTCTTGTTCCACTATTGGTTCAATGTTATTTTCTGGGTCTCGAATTTCTTCAAGATTTATTTTACTCCCACTGATTTCTTTGGAGAGAAACTCTTTCTCTAGAAAGACACCAGTTCGGGCAACAAACACTTTGTTGTCCTCACGGTTGTAAAAGTAATATCCTTTAGTTTCCTTAGGATATCCCACGAAAATACATTTATCAGATTTGTGTGCTAGTTTGTCAGAGATAAGTCTCTTGACATAAACTTCGCAACCCCAAATCCTCATGAAAGATAAACTAGGTTTCTTTCCACTCCACATCTCATATGGAGTCTTTGGAACCGATTTAGTTGGAACTTGATTTAGTGTGAAAGCAGCGGTTTATAGGGTGTAACCCCAAAAGGATATTGGAAGATCAACTTGACTCATCATTGATCGAACCATGTCTAACAAAGTCCGATTTCTCCTCTCAGACACACCATTCCATTGTGGTGTTCCAGGTAGAGTCAATTGTGAAACTATCCACAATTCTTTAGATGATCATCAAATTCTTGACTCAAGTATTCACCACCACGATCTGATCGAAGTGCCTTTATACTTTTGCCAAGTTGTTTTTCTACTTCATTTTGAAATATTCTAAATATCTCAAATGCTTCACTTTTATGTTTCATTAGGTAAACATACCCAAATCTACTATAATCATCAGTGAAGGTTATGAAGTATTGAAATCCTCCCCTAGCATTGCTACTTAATGGTCCGCATACATCGGAATGTATCACCCCAATAAGTCGCTTGCCCTTTCACCCAACTTGGTAAAAGGTGTCTTAGTCATTTTTCCAAGAAGACATGACTCACAAGTATCATATGACTCTAAGTCACATGAACCCAAAAGTCCGTCCCCATGGAGTTTTGAGATACGCTTCTCATTAATATGACCAAGACGGCAATGCCACAAATAAGTATGATTTACATCATTAGGTTTAAATTTCTTATTTACATGATAGACATTATTTTCATTCTTGACATCCAAGATATAAAGGCCATTAAATGAATTAGCAATACCATAAAGCACATCATTTAATAAATAGAAAATTTCTTATTCTCAATAAGAAACTTAAAACTTTCATTATCCAAACAAGAAATTGAAATAATATTTCTGCTTAAATCCGGAACATAATAACAATTGTTCAAAACAAGAATTAATCCGGAAGGTAAAGTGACTTCATAAGTCCCTACGGCTAATGCAGCAACTCTTGCTCCATTTCCCCACATGTAGATCTACTTCACCTTCTTTAAGCAGTCTCCTATTCTTTAGTCCCTGCACATTTAGACAAATGTGAGAACCACATCCGGTATCCAATACCCAAGAATCAGTGGTAGAAAGGAGAATATCTATCATATAGATACCTGAAGTCGACGCAGCCTTGCTGCTCTCTCTTCTTCTTTTGCTCTTCCAATAAAGCCTTGCAATTACGTTTCCAATGACCAATTTCTTGACAATGGAAACAGATTGCATCCTTTTGTGAATCGGGTTTTGCCTCAGAAGCCTTGGCAACCTTTGCCTTGCTTATCTTGGGTTTGACAACTTTTGCCTTACCCTTGCCTTTGGCACCAGGCTTCTTCCCATCATGAACCAAGAGCACGGGAGAACCTTTCTCCACAATTTTCATCTCTGCAGTTTTGAGCATCCCATGCAACTCAGAGAGATTCTTATCCATTCCATGCATGTTATAATTCATTACAAACTGATTATAACTTTTAGGCAATGAATTAAGAATGAGATCCGTGGCTAGCTCCAATGGGATTGGATAGCCAAGTTTCTCAAGGTGCTCTACATAACCTTTCATTTTAAGAAAGTGAGGACCCACTTGTTGCCCTTCATTCATTTTACTAGTAGTGAATGCAACAATGGTCTTGTACCTCTCTTGCCTAGCTTGCTCTTGAAACATGGTTCTCAACTCCACGCCTATCTCATAGGCTTCCAAATGTTCCAAACTTTGTTGGAGTTTTGAACACATAGCAGCAAGCATGAGACAACTTACATCTCTAGAATCATTACGATGTTTCTTGTAATTGTCTCTTTCTACCCTAGGGGCAGTAGGCGGTGGTTCAGCGGGGAGAGGCCCATCGAGAATGTACAACTTATCTTCTTGCCTAAGAACGATTCTTATGCTACGGATCCAATCCATAAAGTTAGTACCATTCTCTTCGAGCTTATCCTTCTCAAGGATCGATCGCAACGACATTGATTGAGTGTTATTAGTCATTATCTACAAATATGCAAATTTTCAAAATTTAATAAGTACCGATTTTCATTAAAGAGATAAATAATGTATTTTTCAAACAAAATACTCCCACTAAATTATATAACCTTCATATACATCCAATGTATAATATAATTCAAATGGGTTAAGATCCAACTTTAATTTAATTTCAAGTCCGCTAAGGCGGATTACACAAAATCAAATTAATTAGGTAGACAACTCTTGTCAATCATATCTCATATGACTCTTAGTTCCTTTTATGAGATTCTTTAAGAAATCAAATTTCAAAAATCATGTTAAACCTCATCTTTGCCTAGGCCCAAAACTGTTTTGACGCCCATTAAGTCTAACCATTTTAAACGCATAGTTAATGTGTCCCGCTAGGGCGTGCCCACATTATCTATCTTGCTCATACATAAATAAATTTAATGCATCTCGCTAGGGCGAATCTACATTAGAGTCACTTATGCACTAACAAGTGTTTTAATCTTGGCATGGCAATAAAAGACTTAAAACTTTCTTTGAAGGTTCATCACATATATCATATAACACATTTATGAGCACATAATATAAACATGTTACACATCAAGTTTAGCCACTAAATTAATCCCCATTAATTTAAGCATGGTATTTATGTGTCATTAGTTTCTCTATAATTATGAGGATGAGACTAATTCAACTTTGGTCATTATCTCCAAATCAAGATAACAAGAAGTGCGGTCGAACTAAGCCATTAGGCAACCACAATCCCGCACTAATTCAAGAAACCAAGAAAGTAGTCCATGTGGCCGAAACTAAGCAATAGATGGTCTCGATGAACGTAGGCCAATTGCATTCACAATTCCACATGGATCTCCAATCATTGAATCAAGAACTTTGTTTCTTAATTTTAGCAATTATGAACTCTTCATAATTCTAACTTCGTTTTATCTTTGAAACTTTGATTGCGATCAAGTTTGGGAAACACAATCTCGATGAACGCAGATTTGCCATCCAAACCTTGAACCAATCTAGGAATCACAAGACTAAAACAAATAGGAAAATCAAACCCCAAATCCACACACAAACCAACTACCCAAAACCCATTCCAGATCAGCAAGTCTGGATTGGTTCTGTTACTGGTTCTGTTGAATCTTTCGAAAAATTCCAGATTCTGGTTTTTCAACAAAATCAGACCTTCTGATCACATTGTGCGGCCGCCCAAAAACCTTTGTGCGGTCGCCCAAAACTGTGCGGTCGCCCAAGGCGTTTTGTGCGGTCGCCCAGTGCCATCAGAATGTGCAGAATTTTTAAGTTCGAAATTTTGTCTCAAAATTGTTTTTCCCTGATTATTAAACTTTGATCCAATCAAAAATTAATAATCAACAATTCTGAATCCACCATAATTTATTTATTGCGATTGAATCGTGCGATTAAAGTTGCAAAACGATAAACCACATAAAATCACAAAACACATACACATATATTCCAATATTCAAATCATGCAAGGCACATAAACAATTTATATACACATAACATGATCTAAGTATTGAATTAATCAACATGAACGGGGCTCTGATACCACTGTTGGGTTTCGATCAAACATGCGCAGCGGAATTAAGCATTTAAAATTTTGAAACCCAAAGCCATGGATCCGTTCATATGATTAAATCAAATACGACATAAGAATAAGGAATAAACTAACCCTTGATGGCTATCAAATTCTCTTGGTCTTTGGTGGAGTTTGAAGACTTGATCACGATCACAAAGCTTGAACACGAACTTTGAAGATGATGATTTTCACCCTCTAGCGGTGTCCACACTTCGAACGAATATCAAATGAGCTTCTTTGATCTTGGTTGCTAGACCGAATTGTGAAACACTTTTCACAATCAAAAGAACTATATGGAATTTATTTTGTGTATTATTTTGTTCCTCAACCAAGAATGTCTTGGAACAAAATAAACCTTCTCTCAAACTCTTTGAGACTCACAAAATCACTTGCCTAGAGTGCTGGGCGAATTTGTCTTTTATACACAAGTATGACCTATTCCAAATAGGAAACTTGTGTCAAAATCCTTCCAAAATTTGTTTCCTAATCAAATTAGGATCTGCCACCCGACAGTACTGTGCGGCGCCGCCCAGAATTCACTGTGCGGTCGCACAACTATCTGAAGCAAACTGGTACAAAACTGAGATAAGTGTGCGGCCGCCCAGTCCATACTGTGCGGTCGCCCACTTTTCAGAAAGTCCATAATTTCCAAAATTCCAATGTAGTCTTTTTTAAAGATTCGTTCTATTGTGTGTGACCCTCTAGGATTATACTAAGTTGGCAATGGGTTCAAACATGAAACCATAAGATATGATTAGGTTCTAGCAAACCGTCATACCTACCCAATTAGTATAACTAGATACAAGTTCGCATTCCTCTTAGAATATGTCACAATCCCTTTGTCCACGATGTCATTGAACACAAGTCATGGTCAAACAGTCAACTTGTTTTGTTCAATACTTTCCCGATTCCGAATATGTTGATAATTCAAATGCTATTGATCCAATCAATCCATTTGAGTCCGGCCGAACATTTCATCAACATCATTCCTACGAGAGGCCCAAGCTTGACATCTCTCCGAGGAGGGACAAATCCATTTAGCTTATTATTCTTCCCTACGTGAATCCGATTATGCCAATCATACCCTTTATAACTACTCGGTTAAAAGTAGCGTTTGAATATGTCAAACATAATGTTCATCAAGTGGAAGACTATAATACTTCATGTCTAAGGATTCAAATGACATAACTAATATGAGATATATGTATGACATAGACCATGACATAAAATCTCATAAGCGGGTCATGTCCAGTACCTTGTTCCAAACAAGTACCCATAAATCTAACATGATCATCCCATGATCATTTAGCCTTTATACTAGTGCTTAACAAGTACTAGGGACGGAGATTTTTATAAGTAAACATGAACAACAATAATAATCAAAACATCTCTTTATTGATATGAAATAAATGATAACAATTACAACGTTTATTAAAAGTGCCTAGGGCACCACTACCAACATTA
>JAOWBW010000886.1:518144-558586 GCA_026119855.1 Campanula takesimana
ATATTGCGTGGAAAAAAAAATTGCCTAGATGGAATTTGTTTTAGTACGATGGACTCAAAACTACGTCGTTTTGGCACTTAACAATAAAATTACAAGTTAAAATACTTATTTAGAATTACACCCCTCATAGAATGTGAAATATTTTAGAAGGTAAAAGGGGTTAAAATTAAAATCATCCCTATAACAAACCCAACCCTAATCTGAAGACCAGTTCCACGCCTCCATCCAACCCCAGTTCCCCTTCGTCTTCCGTTCGTTTGCGCCGCCCAATTTCTTCAAACCTCCACCTCTGCGCCACCCCACCGATCCACCCCCTGTCAACATCGTCATCCAACAAAATCGACATCGTCACTCCCTAGTGCAGATGCCCCCTCCCTCTTTACTTTCCTCTCCCTCACCTTGGCCGCCAAACTCCATTCTCTCCCCCTCCAACAACAACAACACTGTCGATCCCCTCCGTTGATTTTAAAATCCAAATGTGTGCGTGCCTTCGATTTTATGGTCTGATTTTGTTGTTTTTGCGTAATTTTATTAATTTTGTGGAGTTTTATTTTTTATTTTCGAATCTATTAATTAGATCTGGGAGGATTTTCAGTCCTATTAATCTGATAATGGGTTTGAATGTTTGCCGTGTGTGTGTGTAGCGATTTAAAACTCAAATCTGGTTTCAAAAGGGCAATTGTTGGGGTGGCCAGGTGATTTGAGATGGTGGTGACCGATGGTTTTTAGATGGTGGCAAGGTGATGGTTAGACAGTGGTGGGCGTGTGTTGACGGTGTTGGTTGGGGATGTGTTGATAATGATGGTGGTTGATTTTAATGGTGGTGGTGGTGGGATGATGGTGGGTGACAGTGTGTTTTTTGTAGGATATGATAGTTGGTGAGGATGACTAAAGAAGATTTTGGGAGGTTTTAACTGACTTGCTAACTTAAAGTAGTTAAAAACTGACATTTCATCAATTATTTAACATATTTGTTAACTATTTAACGAACATTGACTTTATCTATCAATACGACGTAGTTTTGAGTCCATCATACTCATCAATTCAACTTGGGAAATTTCTTTTCCACATAGTCAATTTTACATTCCAACTAGGATGCCCAGTCAGCAATTCCGTTTAAGATTTGGACGGAAAGATGACGGTGTCCTAATATCCACTCATTTTTTTAAGTACGGGGGCTAATATGGCAATTAACTTGTATAAGGGCATATCTGCATCCTTGATTTAAGTACAAGGGCATATTTTCTATATTTTCCCCGATAGAAAGAAACACTTTCCTTCCTTCCGTCCAACTAACTGCTACAAGTTCCTACTTTAACTATGCACAATGATTAAGAAAAAATAAATATTGTGATTATAAAAAATAAAGTTTTATAAAGCGTTTAGGCGGTCGCTAGGCGACGCGCAAGGCGAGGTCTAAACGGACTTAAGCGGGCCGAGAATTAAAAATAGTTTAATAATCTTAGGCAGGACTTAGGCGCTTCATGAACGCCTAGCGCTATTAGAACACTTGCAAAAAGTAAAGTAAGAGAGAGAAAGTGGGTAGGGAGTTTTGTTGTTAGAATGACAAGTGGGTCTCATATTTTCTATTTAGGTAATAAAGTAAAGTAAGAACCCTTAAATTATAACAACTAAAAAAAAAAAAAAAAAAAAAAAAAAAACTTAAATCGGGACAGAGGGAGTACTTCCCATCCCGTGTTGGAAATTAATACTAACAACTTTTTTACAAATTATTTTCCTTTTAAATGTGAGTATGTTCTTTAACTGAATTTATTTTATTTAATGAAATTCACTTGTTATATTCACAATAATTATCAACTAATATTTTTTATCTTACTTTCTCTCTCCAATCTCATTTTTCATACTCACAACAATTAGTACTCACTATTAATTTCTTTTTAATTTAATGCACACTCACAATTGTGCATATTATTATGAGACGGAGAGAGTATTTCTTACATTACTACCGCATGTCATTCAAATATACTCCTCCCGTCCTATTTTAAGAGTCAAAAACTTTTTGAGTTCAAAAATTAAGAAATGGATGTTTTTATTATTAAATATAGAAGTGGGGTAGAGTAGGGATGGCCAACCGAACCGACCGAAACCGGATTGGAACCGCCAAATCGGACCGGAACCAAAAAGCCCAGAACCGCCTTCAACCTTGACGAAATCTGGAACCGTGTGAACCGGAACCGTTTGTAACACGGGCCGGTTCCGGTTCATCCCCTCTGAAAACTGCGAACCGGCGATTGCAAACCCGTTAGACCGAACCAAGAACCGGACCGTTAGCAAAACCATTAGAAAATCGTCAAAATTAACCGTTACTAACGGAAAGTTGACAAGAAAAGTTGAGTTTTGACTGGATTTTTAGCAAATTCAGTGAATAAAAGTAATAAAATTTTGTTGAGTATATAAAAGAAAAAGAGGGACGGACCTCTTTAATTTTTTAAAACATTTTTTCTATACCTTTTTGTAAAAAAGATCGGCAATAAAATATTATTATAATTGTTTTTTCTATTAAAAAAAATATGTTTTTTAAAGAGTAACTTCCAAAGTTAATTATCCATTATTGTTTGCAAATGAAACTCCAAAAGAGATTGATGACAATTTTAATTGTTGAATTAAGTTGATCATCAATATGTGGATTAATTGGGGAATTCGTCTTTTTGAGAGTTTTGAGCTATAAAAGAAACCTACTAGGCTTTGAAAGAAAAAGAAGTGAAAAACACACAAAATGAAACACTTGTTCTAGCAATTCTTACTTCATTCTTCTTGTTTTGTGCTTCTTTCTTTGGCCTCCTTGAACATTCTTTTGGTGATCTAGTCCAATCATGGTTCATTTCGCCTGGAGGCTCAAGTGGGGAGTTGCACCTGGTTCGTCCGTTTTATCCTGGGAGACTACCGTATGTTAAGAGCTCAAGCACTCGTAGATAGAGGGACGAATTAGTTTTAATGAGCGTGTGTTCACACACGACTAGGATACAAGAGATCAAATACGATCGTTTTCTTTTTCATGCTTTCATATTTATGTAATTGTTATTTCAATTATATTGTAATCGTTTTCCTTTCTTTTGTAAGATTCTATCCAACAATCTTAAGATTAATTCATTTGTTGAGAAAGGATTTCAGATTACAAGAATCTCGTGGCGTGGTGGCTACGGGATAAAATATTGAAAAGTGATAGAAAAATGATGGAAAAGAAGCAAATTTCCAACACAGTTTTTTCATGACAGATGTGGAAAAATTGAGTTTACGGCTTCGATAACCGTGGGATCGGGTCGATATTTTTTATACAAATTCACGACTCATAGTAGAAGAATCTAAACGGTGCGATTGGATTATGATATCCATAGAAGTAGATATAAAATTCGCAAAAGAGCAGTTATTGTGAACTAAAACAGATTTCTTTCCACTTGTTTAATGAAATTAAGAAAGATAGAAAGATTGATGATCCGTGACAAAAGTCGGGTAATATGTTGCACCAACCAGAGATGTAACCACTTCTGGCCCCCACAAAATCTGTATGGATCAACTTTAAATTCATTTCCCTCAAATCCCTATATGTGTTTGAGATATTTTTCCCCCTTCCTTTCCAAAAATACATTCTTCGTTGACCCCCATGTCCATTGTCTTTATGCCCGGTTGTCATCCCTTGAACAAAGTACACGCATCCCATTCTTAATTTTGTCACCCAATCGATAATGTCACAAATTAGTATCACTCCTTTCACAACAAAACACCCCCCCCCCCAGAGCAATGCTATCCTTGGTATTGCTAGTCGTATACAATGTCCCTTTTTTATTGCCCGGGAAACACCATGGTTTCATTGTAACCTTATAGTATATTGTTGGATATATTATTCCCTAGGCCCTTGAGAAGGCCTTTAAGTTACATCATGATTTCATTGTTATAGAGATAACAAACTTGATTATTATAACTTTTACATGTTTATTATAATAATCTCCGTCCCTAGTACTTATGAAGAACTAGACGTGTCCAAAATCTAACCGGAACCGGCTAACGGAGGTTTTTTAACCGGTCAAAACCGGTCAAACCCGGCTAACCGGTTAACCGTGAACCGTCTCAACCGTCAACCGTATTTTCAAGGTTCGGTTAAGGTTAGTCTATTTTGATGACCGTCAACCGGCGGTTATAACCGGGAAGCTAACCGCCGGTTCAACCGTCTATACTAACCGTCAGTTTCTTACCATTTTCGAGTTAGTTTTAAGAATTACAGTCAGTTTTTTTAACAATTTCAGTCAGTTTTTTAACGATTTCAGTAGTTTTCTAACAAAATAGGTGTTTTTATTTCATTTTCAGTTAGTTTCTTAATGATTTTTAGTCAGTTTTCTAACAAATCCTAAAAAACTATTTCTTTTTAAAATAAAAAAAAATAAATAATTGAAAAAGTCTCATAACCGGGGTTAACCGGCAAAACCGGCTTAACCGGTTTAACCGTTAACCGGATAACCGTAACCGGATGTGGCGGTTAGAAGGTTACTCCACGGTTAGGGATTACCGGTAAAATTAACCGGCGGTTATAACCGGCTAACCGGCGGTTAACCGGCATGGACACGTCTATGAAGAACTAGTATAAGTTTAATGGATGATCATATGATGATTGTGCATTGAATGCAAATTAAACTTATGGGTACTTGTTGGAGAACAAGGTACTAGGCCGACCCGTTATGTGATTTATGTCATGGTCAAATATCATAATTAAATTTCCTAATAGTCATACCATTTGAATCCTGAGACCTGAGATTATCATAGTCTTCCACTTGATGAACATTATGTTTGACGTACTCAAACGCTACCCTTAACCAGGTAATTATAAAGGCTACGATTGGCATGATCAGATTCTTGTAGGGAAGAATGATAAGTCAAGATGGGATTTGTCCCTCTTCGGAGAGATATTTGCTTAGGCCACTCGATGAGTGAGATTGATGATAGTGCATGGCCATGCCCAAATGAATTGATGTGATCAATATAATTGCTCATATCAATCTACTCAAGATCGAGAAAACATTGGACAACATAAGTTGACGAGGACCATGACTTATGTCCAATATGATATCGAGCGACAAAGGGATTATGATATGTTCTATTAAGGTAACTTTGGACTTTCAAAGTTATACTATTTGGGTAGTCATAATGGGTTGCTAGAGTCCACTTATGACTTACGATTTCTGAATGGTTTGGACTCGCTGACAACTTAGTATAATCCTATTGGGTCACACACAACAGAACGGATTGAAAAGGCTAAAAATCTGGGAACTGAAAAAAACTGGTTTGGTACAGCTCTATAGGATGAGTACGGCTCCAATGGAGCCGTACGACTACCTATCCCGGCCCAGACCAGATTGTTCAGTCTTCTTGTCTGACAAGGAATCCTGAGCCCAAATGGAATTAGGTCAAACCCTCATATAAATAAATGCAGCCGGGATTGACAGCTTCAATGGTTGATTTTAGAAATTAATAACAATTGTTTGAGAAACAATAAAACATAGAGTGAGAAGATTATTTATTTTGAGATTTAGAATCATCAAAATACAATATTCAATTAAGCAAAATAATTCCTACAAAGAAAGCGTTTCTTCACCAAGCATTTAGATCTAGGAGTCGCATCAAGAAGGTGTTCTTGAGTCCGTTCGACGTTTTGGATACCGATAGAGGGTGTTTGCTTTAGCACCTTAAATTCCATGTTCATGGATGTGATCTTCAAGGGTTAGTATTCTTTCATCTTGCATTTAATTTAATCAACTTGGACGGATCCGGGCTCATGGGTGTTTGATTTCATGTTATTATTCCGCTGCGCATGGTGTATCAAAACCCAACATGTTCTAGCCAAAGGTTACTATATAACCTTTTTCATCGAGCTGTCACTTAATAATAAGATCTTTTAATACCCGGAATGTGTCTGACCTCATGAAGTTGTCACTTAATAATAAGATCTTTTTAATACCCGGAATGTGTCTGACCTCATGAAACTGCAAAAACCGACCCGTTCAATGCCATTATTCGGACTTCCCCCCTTACCCTTGATTTGCAAAGACTCGTCATCTGCTGGATACACCTTTCTAAAATCCCTTAAAGTATAATTTTCCATCTGCGCTTCTTCATGAATGGAATGATGCTCCAAAATCTAGAACTCATGATTCTTGCACACTGCTAACACTCAAAATCAATAAATCTTTGATATTATCAGCTGCCACATCCGTCGACTAGTCCTCCTCTTACTGATCGTGTCAGTTATCCCATGCTACTAATAGCCACAGCCGCCCTTAAACTGATGCCTAACTTCTTCTTGCAGTTTTCTTCACCCACAAGTAAATCCTTAACATCCTCACTCTTCATTTCTCCTTACCTGAAGACGCGCTAAGGGTCGTAACACTGCTTAAATTTCAAGCAAGAAGATAACAATATTATAATCAAACGTAATCGCTCTCACGCTAAACTCCACTAAGAGGTTTATAGAGATCCTTACCGTTAAGATATACTCTATATTTATCCTCCAGAATCCATAATTTGATCCTTCGAACTTTTTCACCGCTGATTTCTCTTCGCCCATCTTGGCTGCTTAAACTCTAGTATCTATCGCAAAGTCAAACCTCTGATACCAGTTGTTGAGGATTAACGATGAATCCTCATACCTTCAGACATCAAGATGCAAATAGAACCAACCAAACAAGAACGACTATAAAGCAATAAAAAAAAAATGAGGAATTGTTAACAGTTCGTCAATATGATTGACTACGTCCGCGGGCACCGCCAAGCTAAAATTTTCACTATAAGAATATAACTTGGTGATGCCAAGAGTTTTGGGGCGGAATATTGTTTATATTTAGTTTCAAGAAGTAAACCTAAACCCTAGACAAAAAAGGAATTCTGAAATAAGCCAGAAACTGAGTTTCGTGCCTATGCGGCCGCACCATAAGATCACATAGCTCCAGCATTGCATGTGGCCGCATAGCCCGCACCTGCTCCTCCGCTACATCTTTTTCCCCGTCAAGTTCCCAGTTTAGCTCAATCCCAACATCTACATACACACATACACGACCACAATTTCATGTAGAAAGTCAAATTGTTAATTGAGTGATTTTGAATCAATAGAAATAGAAATATTCCCCACCTCATCTTTGGTTTTGGTTTTCATAATAAGTTGTGTCCATAACGAGTGCTCCCATTCGATACAAAAGGTTTTCCTATAGTTCCTTTGCATCACGCAATCGGATCGGGGTATTCATGTATTGGCACTTGGTAACATTAGCACCAGCAAGGAGGACTTACGCGTTTTGAAAAACACGATTTTGATAAAAACAGATTGATTTCACCATAAAAATGTATTTACATAGCTTTATTTCACTTGATTCAAGCATTTTTAACACTCACCATTTGATAATTACAAGCAAATGTATGTGTACACACACACACACACACACTAAATGTTGCTTCTGATAATAGATACAACAAGACCCCCCCCCCCCCCAGGAACCTCAATTTGCAGTTGATAACTTAGATGAAACAAATCCTCTGTCAGCTCTGCAAAATTTTCATAATCAGATTCCAAGATCAAAAGTTGGGGAGCCTGGAGGAACAATAAGATTCTCCGGGGTTGGTTTTGTAACTTTGTTCTCTGATTTGGAAATCAGTTGTTTGACAGCTTGTTCCTCCAATGCATCAAGATCAATGTCTTCATAAAAATCATCATCATCAAATGTAAAAACTGGTTCCTTCATTTTTGCTTACTTGATCCGGCAAAGAGAAAAATTCCCGCTCTAAGTTATGAATAGGAAGGGACCCACATTGTACTGAATCCAGTTTTCTTTTTCGACTCTCTGTTTTGCTGGCGTTTTCTCTTGACAGTCTGTTTTCTGTGATTGACATAGCTTCTGAGTAAATTTTCTTGGAGTTCAATTCAACGGATGGATTTTCATTGGTTGATTTGAAGTCAGTCTGAGGAGTATGAGGAGAGCGTTTTAGGGTCCCACTTTCATGGAACCCAGTGGTCGGAATAGTAGAGCTAGAACTAAGTTCCGATGAAGAGTCAGGCTTTCCCACAAATGGTGATTGGCTGAGTAAAGAGCGCCTGCAAAAAGAAGATACTTGGAACTTGTTACTCCCTCCTTCCGGGAAAATTAGTCTCATCTGACTTTATGCGATCAACATAAGTGACCTTTGACCAAATATTAATGTCAATCTAACAATCCTAGTGAAATTCTAAAAATGTTGATTTGTCAATAACATCTTTTAGAATTTTAATGAGATGATTAGATTGACATTAATGTGTGGTCAAAGTACACTTATGTTGAACACAACAAGTCAAATAGGACTAATTTTCTGGGACGGAGGGAGTATAACAGTGATGAACAGGTTGTGAAACATCAGAGGGATAGCTTCTATAATCAGCTACAATAATCTATCGTGCAACGATCAAAGTATGCCACAAATGTACCGATATGGCCAAGAAAAGATGAGTATCAGGCTGTAAAAGAGCCGAGTCGAGCTTTGGGGTGTCGAGCTCGTTTAAAACTTATCGAGCTCGAGCCACTTGCTTGTTCGAGCTCGAGTCGAATCGAGCTCGCGAGCTGTTCGCAAACAACTCGAGTCGATATCGAACTCGAGTTTTAACGAGCCGAGCTCGAGCTTAGGCTTTTTTTTTAAGAAAAAAATTGATCTTATCGAGCCGAGTTCGAGCCGTTCGAAAACAAAAATTCAAGTTTAATGAGCTTATCGAGCCGAACTCGAGCTTTTAACGAGCTAAACGAGTCGAACACGGTCGGCTCGATAACAAAAACGAGCTTGACAATCGGTTCGAGCAACGCCTCGAGCTCACTCGAGCTCGAGCTTTCCCGAGCCGAGCTCGAGCCAGCTCGGTTCGTATAACAGCCCTAAGTATCAATAAAGCCAAACACAAAAACATGAGAAAAGAGTCCAAGTTTATAAGAAAACCTGTAAATTGCCATCATATCAGGTGATGTAGTTTCAGCTCGAGTACTTGTTACAGTGAAATCTATCCTGTCATCTATGAAACTATCATCATAAGAGTTCTCTTGATCGTATTCCTCATCGTCAGATACTGGAACTTCTAAAGACACCCTGAGAATATATGAACGACAATAAGATTTAAAAAGTCATAATCATGTTCTGACATTCAAATAGCAATGTGGAAGGAAATTTATTCATCCCATGTTTTTGTTTGTTGAAATAGAATTCTCCTGTTAACTATTCCACAAGGACAAAGTAAAATTCTAATTATAGCAATGAAAGAAAATTCATTTTTTACGCAAATTTTTCCTTATTGACTCGTCCGTCTGCTTTTCTTTTATAAGCTAAAGTGGACTTACTCGGCTTCCTCCTCGATAAACACTCTCACACCGTTTGCTTGCTTGCTATCACCTGAACACAACAAATGCAAAGTAAAGCTAAATGGATCATTGCAAAATTGCATTCCAAGTGAATTACTCCGTCCGCCCCAGACAGATAGTTACATTTGACTTGAACTTTGACCAAATATAAATGTCATCTAATCATCCTAGTGAAATTCTAAAAATTGTAATTGACAATTGAACTTTGACCAAAAATATGGTTTACCTCTCCCATGCTTATCAGCACAAATATTGGGTTTTCCGTCAGATCTCACTTCAATTTTGGATGGGCCCACCTTTCTTCAATCGCATGAGGACTTCGTTTGATATCCCCATACTTCAACAACCTTTTAAGCTTTTGTTTCGGCTTAACACTTCCTGATTTTTCTCCCGAACTCAAAGCCCAATCCTTGCTACAACTACCATCTGACAGATTCTGTTGAGGAGTTTGGATTCCATCAATCAGTTTGGAATCCGAAATGCATCTTTTAGGTGAGCATTTGACTAAGTCAAGAACTGGAGATCGTAATTTATCTTTAATGCATGAATGCACAACATCTCCTTCATTAGGATTACTGACTTTACTCCCCTTGTTATTGATTATTGGAACTGATAAATTAGTGATCGACTCAGAATGCAACTTGGTGGGTGTATCAAGATCAGTAACCATTAAGTCTTCATCTTCTTTACTCCTTAGTATCCCTGCACAATTTCAAAAACATCTTAGAAGTGTTCAAAGACATCTACAGAATACTCCCTCCTCTCTGGAAAGATGGTCTCACTTTGACTTTCATTGTCAACTCAATTGAACTTTGACCATAATATTATGAAAACCCAACTATTCTTGTGCAATTCTAAAATTATTATATTATCACCATTACAAATACAATAATAACAATTTTTAGAATTGCACAGGGATAATTGGATTTTTCATAAAGTTACGGTCAAAATTCAATTGAGTTGACCGTAAATGACAAAACGGGACTATCTTTCTGGGACGGAGGGAGTAATTCATGTGTCATTGAAATTCCCAACACTCAAACTACAAAAGATAAGAAGATTAACATTCTGAGGATCGGAAAACTAACCACTATCTATCGGCGACTCTGGAACAACACCACACTCAATATAATTAGTTAACCGAGGACTAAGATCAACATCTTTTAAATTAGTGTTGCACTCATCTTCCAACAGTAATTCTGCAGTAGTTTTACTTTCTAGAATATCAGAAGTCTCAACGGTTTGATCTTTTCCAGTTTGAATATAAAGACTCCTCTTGGTTACAGGTGTCCGAAGATCTTGACTTTCAAGGCATCTTGTTTCGAACATTGAAACGGCTTTGACTTTCATACATATCCCTTCACTTTCTCCAAGTGAAGCTCTTAAATGGGTATCATCTTCCTTAAAACAGTTGAAGACCAAGGGACTGCTTGGACTTGAACACTTCGAGTGACAAACATCGTTCAAAGGGAGTACCGGAACAGATACAACCTTAACCCTTCCGAGCGAATCAACTGATACAAAATCTGAACCAAAGAGGAACGAATGGACAGGAGGATTTTGTGCTACACAATCTGGAAGGCTGTGAGCCTTACTTCTTGATTTTTCCGCATGTATTATGTTGTTAGTTTCTGGCTCTTGTCTTATTAGTTCCCCTTCTGGTAGTTCACGAGAAAGCTGCAAACCTGAAATGAGGCCATTGAAAATTATTTAAAATTGCTAAAGATATGCACTAAATATCCCTATTTTTGCCGATAGTGAGAGCGTATTTAAAGTACAATGTTTAAAAGTGTTAAAAAGATGCATGGTTACTAAAACCGAGGTTTAAGAAAAGTACAATGGCTCAAAATGTTAATATGCTCAAGCAATTCAAGCTGTTGGTTATTATTACCTTTAGGACTGCTGCCAGACTGCTCAAAACACCATTCAGAAGTTTTTGCACCCTGAACCATAGGATAGATAGCATAAAATTATAGTAACTCGGTAAAATATGAATAAAGATTAAATTTAGGAGCAAACCTCAAAACTAAAAGCTATGCTGTCGCAAGAAAAAGATATTTCTTGCAATTGTTGCATTGTATCAATTAGTATCCCTGTCCTGGCAGAATGAGCTACTTCATGAACTCTAGATGGATAAGCCTGGAACTGAGGGAAGGCTATGAAGGATGGTCTCCATTTGTTCTCTCTTGAAGGATTGAAATATTTCGCAACCAAATCAATCTCGGCATCAGTAAGTTTAGTGTTTAACGTTGTTGTTTTTATAGGCTCATCATCTTTTACTTTCTTTCCACGGTGAACAAATTGTTCAATTGAAAACTCGATATATTGAACTTTAGGTTTAAAAACATGGGAACCTGCAGTAACAAAATCACAAAGAACTAACATAATGGTAATATCATCCAAATATAATTGGAAACTATTAATAATCTAATTCTTACCATCCTTGGACTAGAATGAAATTGGAAGCTACTTTTTCCTCCATTTTGCATATGTTTTTTGATGTTTTTGCTACTTGCTTGCTTTTGCAAGTAACCTTTCAACTCCAAGCCTTCACAAGCTAAAACAAGTAAGCTTGTTAAGGAAATTTTGTGATGGTTAATAATTGTTTAAAGCATGATGTGAACTGAATATGGGAAGTAGTTAGTGAATTTTCATACTCCCTCCGTCCCGAAAAGAAAGTTCCATTGGTTTTTGATGGTCAACACTAGTGAGCTTTGACCAACCTTCAATATCAATATAATCATCCCAATGAAATTCTAATAATCAATATTGATAAATGATTAAGTGATTTATCAACTATAATTTTATTTTTTCAGTAGAATAATTAGATTGACATTAAAGGTTGGTCAAAGTTTGCTTGTGTTGACCACCAAGAACAAAATGTGAATATCTTTCCGGGACGGAGGGAGTATCAATAAATATCCCCACAGAACAAATCAACAAGACACGAAAAGGATATCCACTATCCCTTCATTCTTCCTTCCAGTCCTTCCCATGCGCTGGATCATTCTCAAATGTGAGACATTAGCATCAAAACATATAACAAGATCAACTTCCATGATATCTAGGCCTTCTTCTCCAATCGATGTTGCTACAATAACATTGTATCCACCAGCCCGGAATTTCTGCGGGATGGGGGGGGGGGGATGTTAACGAAACCCTTTGAATAAGCAAGGAAATAGGAGTATAAGTAGTTACCTGTAATACAGCCTGCTGAACTTTTTGTGACTGGCCCTTTGATGTTTTACCTGTTAGAAGAAAACTTAGGTTGATAAAATCTTCATAGTGAAGTGAATTAATAGACGAGTCTCAAAGAAAGTTTGCAATTAAAGAAAAAGAAAAAAAATGAGAAATGTGCCCTTCAAAATCTTGGAGTTCAACGGAAATGCTTGCTCTTGTGAGTAAAGCAAAAACGTGAATAGTCATCTGGCCAACTCCTTTGACATTTATCAGTAAATAAAAACTTAAATAAACACCCATTTGTATGTGTTTTAATTTTGGATGTTTGTTTTTCTAATTTCTACAGATGAGTTTTTATTTTTAGAAGTCGTATCAGTTTTAGTTTTTCCTGGGCCCAGGTAGTTTGAAAGTCCCCAATCAAGGTTGCATACCAACTGCAATCACCAAGTCGTCTCAGTACCTCTGATGTGTTAAATGTCAAGCATCTTACTACATTCAAAGGTGGACAGCTACAACTCGAGGACGAGTTTTTCTCGACTAATGCAGAAATCTGAAGTATTCTAGAATCTAGAGTATTCTTAGTTAAGTTTACTACTACCTCCATTTCAAAAAGATAGCCCCATTTGACTTTTAATGGTCAACACAAGTGCACTTTGACCAAATATTAGTGTCAATCTAATCATCTTATTATTAAAAAAAAAAAATTGTTATTGATAAATTATTTAGTGATTTATCAATAACAATTTTTTAAAAATTCACTACGAGGATTACATTGCTATTAATGTTTGGTCAAAGTGTACTTGTGTTGAACATAAAAGGTCAAATGCGACTATCTTTTCAGGATGAAGGGAGTGTGTGTTATAATTGTTGGATGTACATTTTGATTTGATTTTTTTTGTTTCTAGAAGTTATACCCTTCATAAGTGTTTTTTTACCCAACCCACAAAGAACTTGAAGATCACCCGTCATCTCTAATACTCCCTCCGTCCGGAAAGATAGTCCCACTTTGACTTCATGGTCAACTCAATTGACCTTTGACCATAATTTAATGAAAATCTAATTATCCTTCTGCAATTCAAGAAAATGTTATTGTTTCACCATTAGGAATACTACCAATAACCAATTTCTAAAATTACATTGGTCTGTCATTTTGATAAAGTTCCCCATAACCCAGTCACCTCGATGATCATGCTCGGGTGACTAACACTCTCTCCAAACTTCAACTCAATCTCCTTAATGAAACTCACTTACGATTTCCACTACTCACCCTGTAAAATAACTCGAAACTATAGTGCCCCTGTCCTAACCTTCGCTATTTGATGACAACTAATATCCTCTTTTAGAAGAATCTCCTCATAGTTGTTCCTTAAATGAGCCAGTTCTATCACCCTTCAGAGACCCACTTAGCTGTATGATTTCTATCTCCTCAATCTCCCTCACAATATCCAGTTACCAAGCCTAGTTCCCCAAAATATTTTCCTATTTCACCCCTTAAACCACTCGGCACTCTAAAAGAAACTTAAATTCTCTCATGAAGACAGGCACCCGAACGTCAACTTAATACTCGGTCCACCACAAAGATACTTCGTCCTCAAGCCTAGAATGTGACAACCATATTATCCTCACACATCTAAAAGAAGTGACCTTGTGAGGCTAGATACGGAAAAGAAATTGGTCAGAGACACTTCTCGGGAAGGTCCCCTAAACGAAGCCAGAAAATCCACCCTACACATTGGAGAGCAAGTACCAACCCTTTTTGGTTGCAAGATCCATCCATCGTAACTGATCATGTGAACTGTGTGTTGGAACCTTCTCATTATTTTGACAGATTATTAAGAGCTTGTGGGCGGTTACTTGCATTTGTTTCTTTTTGTTTTTGAAAAAAAAATATATAATAAAGAGAATAAGGAGTACGAATAAAGAAAATAAGCCATCCCGCCTAAGGAAACCAAAAGAGAGAGAGAGAGAGAGAGAGAGAATAATCCTATGATTTTTAATTAATGACTTTTGCATAGGTTCTGTGACATGTTTTTCGGTAAAATAGACTTCTCGTCCATCTCACCTAAGTTCTCCTTTGATCCACGTAACTCAATGGCAGTTAATGTAATTCTATACAGTCTAAGAAAGGTGTCTCAGGAACAACTTACGTTGCATATAAATCGGTCCAGTGATCAAACTAGAAAAAGTTAAGAATCGGAAACACTACAGGTAAATAGCCTGACCTGAGCTTTGGCAATAAACTCAGTAGCTTTAACGTACTCCCCAATGCTCGCTAGTGCGTCCATAATGTCTCTAATTAAGAGCAAATTTCAAAATATATGATGGTTAAGTTTCATTGACAGATCAAAGGATGCTTAACACCAAAAGGAGAAGCTAACTTGAGATTAATAATATGGTTTCACCTGACACTTCCCCTAAAATTTGAAAAAATGATAACTCTTGAGTTTCTTGGATCTTTTGTTTCTGCACAATTATTTTAGTTGTCAGAGCTAAAAATTTGTAAAGCTTGCTGCTATCAACAAATCTAGAAAGAACATACATCTTATTAAGAACATAAATAGAGGATTCGCTCATTAGTATAATTTAAAGAATGTAGTCGACAATAGTTTAATTTTGCAATGAAATCTTGGAAACAAAAACATGTTCTTGAACTAGAGCATCGTGAGACAGGAAAATAGAGATTTTGTTGGAACCAAACTATGTTATTTCAATCAAGTAGGGAAAATTTAACATGGCAGTGAAACCTAAAGAGGAAAAATTATTGTTGGAATCAAAAAATCCGTCCCAAAATAAATGTCGCGTATGACTTGTCACGTTTTTATGAGATGTGCTTTACTTGTTCGTACATTGCTAGTACAATTGTGAAATTGCTCTATGACCATCAATCACTATTTCCTTATTAAGAAATGCGACATTTACTTTGGGACAGACCAAAAAGGAAAGTAGGAAATTTAATATGGGACAGACCAAAAAGGAAAGTAGGAAATTTAATATGGGACAGAGGGAGTAGATGACAAAAAAGAAGGTTTCATGTTACATACTGAAGTGTTCAACCAGTACTTCTAACATTTTCGAGAGCTTGGGACTATGATCACCATGAGACAAGGTTTGTTGCATACGAAACTTCGCTTTCCACATAACTTCATTTCTACTCATATATCGTGCAAAGGACCTGGAATTATTGAGCATTGAAAAATATGAGATCTAGTATTGAGATCATCAACCAAAACAATAACGAAACGTCTCAAAGCGCATTCAAATCAAATGCCTGAAAGATAGGCGCACATTCCTTCTGTTCCATTTTAAGAGTCAAAAATTTTGTGAGCAAGAATTAAAGAAATAATGTTTTTTATCATAAAATATAGATAGTGGGATAGAATGTTGTCACTATAGAGAGTAGGTAGGAGAGAGAAAGTGGGGTATGAAATAGTTAGTGGACAGTTGTTGTATGACATGTGGGACCCACTGAATAAAGAAGTGTTAAAAACATTCCTTTTGGGGATTTTGACTCTTAAAATGGGACACCCATTTAGGAAATTTTTGACTCTTAAAATGGGACGGAGGGGGTATATACACGCACACACACATAAAACTCCGCAGCCACCACATCCTTATTGCATGAATCAAGATGAAGACATTGCTACAATGCAAGAAAAAAACAAAAGATGTACCCTTGCTTCAGCTTTTCTTCAAGCGTCTCAAATGCGGGCCTTATTCCGTGACTAGAAAGCAACTTCCTTATATGATTAAGCGTAATGAGGACACCAATACATGTATCTACATCTCTGTGCTTCTGAATATGATGTAGGTCTTGAGGCGGTGGCTCGTGAAATTTTTCCTTTAAATTGAGCAATTCAGGTGTGCTTGGCTGTCAAAGACCAAAGACATTGGTTTAGAGAACCAAGTACTTACAAGCACAAGCACATGGGATGAAGTAAAATCTTTCTAAGTGTATATCTTTCGATCAAGACATATTAGTTGCCATGGCACGATCAATAAAGAGTGTGCTTATCGCTCTTTAATCTTTATTAATAGCATCCAAGTTTTGAAAGAACAGGTGTATCCATGATACTGAACAGGTAAAGATTTCAGATGAAAGTTTGTAGCCATGTATTCATATTTTCAATCGGATAGAACAGTAGAATAGTATATCACCAACTAAAAGAATAGCGATGAGTAAACCATCATTCTAGGAAGACGAAACCGGAAAATTGAGGAGTAAATGTTCTCCAATTCAAGACAAAAGCGTCAAATTTAAGAAACTCTTACTGGCGGAGAGGATTGCTTCACAGGCACTCCCATTGCAGAAAGCTTGGCAACAAATGGGCGTGTTACTTCCAACAGCAGGTTATTTACTTCAACAGCTTCGTTGCCCATGGGAACCTAGCACCAAATCACAGAGCAGAGTTCAATTACTCCCTCCGTCCCAAAATAAATGCGGCATGTTTGACTTTTTGGTCAACTTGATCAAACTTTGACCAAAATTTAACGACAGTTTAATTATCTACATGAAATTCTACAAAATATGTATTTTATTCTCAATTAAAATTATTGCCATCAACAATTTTCACAATTTCATGAGAATAATTAAATTTAGGTAATTCATTGGTCAAAATTAAATCATGTTGACCAAAACGTCAATCATGCAACATTTATTATGGGACGGAGGGAGTATCATAAAAGAACTCATCGAACAATAGACTACAGTCAATTATGGAAACCAGGTTGTACCTCTATAAGTTCAATCTTCCTATCATGCACATACGGAGCCACATCATGATCATTTTCATTTCGATATTCAAGTTTAGATATTTGTAAGTTATCAATTACTTCTTGAATTTTCTGCTGCTTAGCTGAATAAACACACATTAATGTCACACATATAATACATGCATGTGAAAAATTATCATTGAATACCAAATTGATAGGAGACTTACCTCCTGGAGTTGCAGTAAGAGCTAATATTCTCATCTGTACTGGAACAGCCATCAACTACACATCCAGAGCATCATATTGAAATTATTAGGTCGATATAATATACTCCCTCCATCCCATAGTGATCTTCCTACTTTTTTGTTGTTGATATAAAGATACATAATAATTACATGTCAATTTAACTATCATAACGAACATCTAATAAAGTTACTGATAGTATTTAGAATGGGGTATCAATAACAAGTTTTAAAATTTTATTTGGATAATTAAATTTACATAAATTTATTGCTCAAAGTACCTTCGAAGTAACAACAATAAGAAGTGGGAAGATCATTTCATGACAGAGGTGTTAGTATTGTAGCCAAACCAAAAACTAGGTGGACAAAAGGAGCAAAATCGAGGACTTTCTGGAGTGCCATGCAGCCGCATAAGGCGGATGCATAGGCAGCCATGCGCGCGCTTAACTGGGGCGCATGGGGGGCAGAAGATTATTCAGATTTGGGAATGCGAGCATGGGAAGGAAAATAAGGGGCATGCGGCCGCATAGGCCCGGATATGTTGTTTTCTATTTTGTTTGGGAAACTTTTTTGTCTAAGGTTTAGGGCTTATTCCTGGGAGTCTATATAAACATGTTCCTCCCCCAAACTCATTGTATCACCAAATTTATATGTTATAGTGCAAGATCCTAGCTTGGTAATGCCCCTAGACGTAGTCAATTATCTTGACGAACTGAGTTATCAATCTCTTGTGTTCTTAATTGTTTTTGCTTGATTGTCATTCTTATTGTGCTGTGGTTTTGCGTGGATTATCTTGCGATCTGTTTGTTTAGGTGTCGGAATTCCCAACAGGAGGGAGTATACAACAAGTGGCATTGACATAAGAAGTATCGACTGAATGATAATGTAGCTCTAGGAGGCTGTGTACATCGTTTGACACTGTGTTAATCTTAATAATAGTAGGTCTATAAACATAGACCAGTTATTAGAAAAGGGGAGAATATATCTATTACAAGATGCTAAATTTCCCTACTTGCAGTAAATTCGGCAACTAACCTTTCCCGTGCATGCTAAAGAGACCATGAAAGAAATATTCAGCATTCGTATACACATGGCTACAAGCCTACTACTAAGCTTGGTCATGCATTTGATACATAACTTTGATACATAACTCCAGTCCAGAAGAGACGGTATGCACACGTTTTAACTCTATTTATCATGGAAAACAAGTACTCCATGGCCATGTCATGTAGAAAGTAGAACAGGCGGATAAGATTAATGATAGTAGAATGAGATAAGCAACAAACCTCACGAACTACCACACAGTAGGAATAATTTCCAGATGCTCGGTGGGCTTCATCAATTACCAGACATACCAAATGCTTCACCAAACATGAACCTGAGCAAAAAGACTACCGTAAACAAACTCCAGCTAGTTTCACGAGCAAATATATTTGATCAGTAAGATTTAATGAGAAGAGGTTCCATAGCAAATACTGCATATAATGAAGGGAACTATAATCAAATACAATATAGAAATTTCAATAAGCGCACAGGCAAGATGTGTTGGGCAACAAGTCATAGCTACTGATAATAAAATACATACTTCGTCTCATGGGGCCCAAAAGTGGAAGTGCACAGTTATTAAGGTGAGAGGATATATATTTTAAAAAAAATGGTAGTTGAGTAGGTATTGTGAGTATGAAAAGTGAGGTAGGGAATAGTAAATAGGTGGTTGTAGTGAGTATGACAAGTGGGTCCCATAGAAAAAAGAAGTATTATAAGTTTCCATTTTGGGTAATGTGATTTATCAGTGGGACACCCAAAAAGGAAATTTGTGCCTCTTATTATGGGACGGAGGGAGAATATCTAGATTCAAATGATGGACTTCCAAATATATCCATGTCAAACAGCCGCACAAACTGTAGAGGTGGTGCAGAATGTGTCACACAAAGACCTTCATCTCTTTTATTATCTTCACTGCTTTTTACAACCAAAATAATGCAGAACAATTAACTTTTTTATTACTAATGTAAAATAACAAAAACTAAAAACAAAAGGATTGATACTGAGAGAACATTGCAGCAGATGCCAAATGTGCAGCTACACAGTTCCCATCTTTACATTGGTCCAATTCCTAGTCCACTAAGAAACTACCAAAAACGATCCTCTTAAAAGTTAATGAATCATGTCTACAACAGCAAATCTGAATACCTCAGCAATTTACACAAAGGCCAAAATCCTGCCACCCTTTCAAGTTTTTTTCTTCTATGCACCCTCAGTATGGATGAGCACACGCAAATTATGATCAAGAATGACCTCAAGCACACAAGTGAAGCGATGTTGTAACTCATCATTAACGCATGAATAATGTTTCAGGAGCAAAACAAAAGTAGTACACCACCCTTTTTGCACTGCCACAATCATGAGTTGAAGAAACTCACATGACCGATGGAGTTGGAACACCTTCAAAGTATCATAACTGCTCCAAGTTTCTTAAAAAAAGAAAAAATTCGTATGCCCTCTTTTATCTACAACTGCACAGAAACACCCACTAACTATTCCTTACCCCACTTTCTCTCTCCTACCAAACCATCTACACTCACAACACATCACCTTTTTCTTAATTTTTGAACCCAAAAGTTTTTTGAAGTTTAAATTGGGACGGGGGGAGTATATATGTATTTATATATGCATTATGTGTGTATTCGTGTCTATGTACATAATTGCTTTACTAAATTGCCCGAATGCATGGTGTGTTACCCAATACTAACAAGATAACATTTTTTTATTCTTCTTTATATACGCTATTGAGAAACAATGGAACTAATTGTAAGTGATACCAGATTGTATATCCTTCTCTAGAACTTGTGGGGTAACAAAGAAAACTCGTTTAGACTTCCAATAGCATGCTCTCGTTGTGGGGCTTGTTTGACCTGTCATATCAATGGTCCATTCCTGCAATCAGTACATTATGAACTTCTCATAATATGCAAAAAAAAAATGATGATCCAAATCATCCTTTTGAAACACCAAGAAAAGTAAGCTAATGTCAACACAATTGAAAAAAGACGGCTATAGAGAAATTCAGATCATGTCTTACTTGTGGTATTCCAACTATATTATGGCAGGCTTCTATTTGTTGCGTTACAAGTGGTCGAGAAGGAGCCGCAAAGACAATTTTTCCTGACATTGAAACACCATTGCTTGGATGTGAATATTTAATTACGCAAGAAACAGAACCCGTTAAGAAGCAAACGAGCACCGTAATCAAAAAGTATTGCACTATGACAAGGAATAGATAGGCATTCCAAATCCTACAAGTATAAAAAAGTAAGTAATTTTCTAACAAGCCTTGCGTAAATTCAAAAGAACATGAAAGATGCCACAAATAGTAGTAGAATGTTAATTGAAGGGGAAAGCATAATTATTTCTTAGGAGATAGGTAATGACATAGTATCACCTTCTGGAAACCATCTGAAATAGTTATACATTACGACAGCTGCAATAAGAGTTTTCCCAAGTCCTGTAGGCAATGCCACCAATGTATTGGAAAATAGAGCCGTCTCGGTAATAGAAAACTGATATTCACGAAGAGCAATATTCACTGTGGGGAAAAATAAAAAGATAAAATCTTATTAGGTAAATTACACACACATACATATATACATATATATGTATATACTTTGACTCTAAGCCTTTGTTAGGACACTAAATGTGTTGAAGTAGAAAAACTTTGCTTCAACATTTGAAAGAGGGACAAAATCATATCCATATGTACATAAAGCATTTGGTTGAAATATTCCCTTAATTTTCCCAAGGAGAAACCACTTTCTTTACTTGACATAAACATGGGCGAATAGCGTATTAATTCTTGACGTGTAGGATATGACGTGAAAAATACATATTGCAACATAACAAATTTGTAAAGATTTATACCTTGATCAAAACGTAATCAAGTTGACTCGGGAAAAAGAAAGCATTGAACTCTTTACATGGAACAAAGGGATTATCATCAACAAACAAAAGCTAAAGATACAAAAAAAAAAAAAAAATGTGAAATTTAAACCATAAGTGAAACCCATAATACCAAGCTAAAATGTTTGTAAACCAAAATTTAGCAGGCAGTAAAATCCTAAAAAAAAAAAAAAAAAAAAAAAAAAACGAACAACCTGGGTAAATCCACGTTTTCGCTGCCTCTGTATCAATCTTAACATCATACGAATTAGGAACAGGGGGTGTTGGAGATCTTGATCTTGGTCTCGGATTTGAATGTAAATAATCGGATTTAATAAATTTATCAAGAGTGGATTGACGACAACTGGTGGTGGGTGGTTTATTTCCATTTGAGGGTTTAATACTTGCAATAGTATCACAAGCGGAATCAATGGCTTTCACAGCTGCTTCCCAATCAAAACCCTAGAAACAAAAAAACTGATCAACATAGTATATAAATACACTATTCGACTATGAGAAAATTGTGTTTGGTAGAAGAAGAAATTTACATCGTCGTCGTCGTCATCGATGACATTGAAGGAAGCTGTCGACGCCATTAAACCCTGAAACTAATTACAATCGAGAAGGGTTGGAAAAAAAAAAAAAAAACGAAAACCCTTTGGATGGAAAGGGGGGTTGAAATGAACTGAAGGGCGGCAAATTTTTCAAATGCGCGCTTCCTCGGATTGACTTGGGTTGCTCTAGTCGTGACCCGACCCTGAAACCTCAAACCGTCAGAGCTTTCACGTTTGGTTCACACGCCCCAAGTTTATGATTATGACTACACCTCTTTAGTGAATACAATCTACTTTTCCATACCTAAAAATAAGGGTTTGACAATTTAGGGCCTGAACTCCAGGGGTGTGTCTAAAAGGGGCTGAGTTTTTTTTCGCTAGATCAGGGCTTCAAATCATATTTTTTTTGGCAATTAGGGGTTTTTTGACGGAAATCGTTAGAAAAGTCAGTTAAGTATCATGTGAATGGCACGTGATCGTCAAAATGTATGTATTTGTAATTGATATTAGCAATGAAGGACTTTAATGAAATTTCTGAAACTTAGAGAGCTACAAAGTTATTTTTTGCAAAAACAATTAAATTATCATATACTCCCTCCCGTCTCTCTCTTTGCTCAGCCCCCTCCTCTCCGTTTTCTCCGGCAACCTTCAACTCCTCACCTCCGTACAGATCTGGCCGGGATCGTCCAGATCCGGCCTCCTCACACCACCAGAAACGTTATAATGACTTCACTCCATCTCTATTCTTCTTCTCCAGTCTCACTTTCATCTCCGACGACCAAACAACCAAAACCCACATCATGATTATCTTTTTAACCCCCCAAATTGCCACCCCAAATGATAAACTGAGTAGAATAGAACGAAATCAGGGACTATGACAGTTAGTCTTTGAAAGATAACGACGGAGGGGGAGTTGTAATTGAGGCCATTGTGGAGATCTACGATGGTGGGTCTACTACGGCGGCGAATTGGGAGAGGAAGTGCTCGCAATGGGCAAAGAAAGGTGGGTAATCGAGTGTCCATGGGCTAGTCTCGTCGGAGTACCAACCGGAGAGGGGGAGTGAATGGGTTAAGGATAGCCAGTGACGGTGGACCTCGAAATTCTGTGATGTGTTATGATGGGACTAAGAGGAATTTGGAGAATGTTGCTGGGTGTGTGATAAAGATGTACGTATTTGATTGTGGGGATGTTGGAAGAGGGATTTTGGGGGTGGGATTGGCTATGGTGGTTTAAAGTGGATGATGGGTGGGTGTAGGGATGGCAACGGGGCGGATAAGGGGCGGGTTTGACCAAAACCGTACCCGCCCCTCAAAGAACCCCCCTAGTACCGAACCCGCCCCGCCCCGCTAACTAGTGAACCCGTATCCGCCCCGCCCCGCATGGTCCAAAATCAATTTTTTTTTTGGCTTTAATAAACATCATTAATCAGCCTAAAATGCCAATAATAGTGCAAAACATCATTAATCAGCCTAAAAAATCAATATCCATTGAAGAACAACCGAATTGAACATTAATCAGCCTAAAAAAATGTCGATATTTTTCCTCCTAATTGAACATTACTGAATTTCTAACCCTAGAAATTGACAAATCGACATATGAGAGAGGGAGAGAGAGATTTACTTACCGTTCTACTTCTAACCCGTGAATCGCGAAGTCTAGAAGCGGTGGCCGGAGGAGACCTGGAAGCGGCGACCGGAGGAAGGACTGGAAGCGGCGGCCGGCGGAGTGGAAGTCTGGGATGTCGATGACGATGTCTCTCCCTAGCGCCGCATCTCACACTCCTCTAACCCTAACCCTATGAAATCGATTTGAGAATGGAGAGAGATAGAGAGAAGCCGCGTGGGTAATGAGTAATGACTAATGAACTAAATCCTAAATTCCTAATCCTAATGAGTTATGCCGATAATAGGGACTGGGTGGGGGTAATAAATTAATAATTGAAATGGCTAATTGGCTAATGGCTAGGGGCATTATAGTAATTAAGTATATATATTAGTATACGGGGCGGGGCAGGGCCCCGCGGGTTGAGCTGTGAAACCGAACCCGCCCCATGACCCGCCGGGTTTTGAAAAAAGTCTACCAAACCCGCCCCGTTGCGGAGCGGATCGTCCCGGATACGGAGCAGGTTCGGACAAATTGCCATCCCTAGGTGGGTGTTCATGGAAGATGATGAAAAGGGAAATGTTTTAATAATTTTTGTTAATACTACATATGTCTCTAAATGAGTGTCCAAATTTTATTTTAAGCGACATCTGAAAATGTCAACTTTTTGTACATTTTGGTGGCAAAGATTTATATATAATCTTATAATCTCCTTTCCAAACATTTAGTTTTGCACGTATAAAGAGACCGGTGAAAAATTTTCCAAAAAAAAAAACATTCAAGGACAAAGTTATGCTAAAAAAAGACACTCATTTTGGGACAAAGATTTTTTGAAATGGACATTCATTTAGGGACAGAGGGAGTAATTATTTTTATTTGATAAACAGGGTGAGTTTTTTTTTTTTTCCATAAAGATGAAATTTTATGGGAATAAATATATTTTTATTTTTTGCAAATAGTGATAATTACTTTATATTGTTTTAAATTGGTCAATGTAAAAAGTAATTTATTATGTTCATAGAATAAAATTTAAATTTATTTATAATTTTCTTTATTTTAAATTTATTATTTAGAAAATAATCTAAATCCTTTTATATTTAATATAGCTATTAGATTAATTTGTTTAATAATTTTGTTTTTTTTAATAAATTTATTTTATATATGATAATACTTATTTTATTATATACTTGATTATTTAGAAAAAAATGTTATTTTTTAAGAAAAAATATTTATTTCATTTTAAAACATTTTGAGTTTCAAAAATTTCACTAAAGCCCTTACTAACTAATATCATTACAAATCCATCCATTTAGTCGATCACGTGCCATGCACATGGCACTTAACTGACTTTTTTAACGATTTTCATCAAAAATCCCTTAACTGGCGAAAATTTCACATTTGAAGCCCTGATCTAACGAAGAAAAAAAAAACCATGCCCCTTTAGACGCACCACCTGGAGTTCAGGCCCTAAATTGTCATTATCCCTAAAAATAAAGACGATTGTTCTTTAAATAAATAAATAAGAGTACGTTTTGGAGGAAACTAGTTCCTCCATAAGTTATAAAAAAAGTCCTGTTTTTAACCCTTAAACCCTAAATCCTAAACTTTAAACCCTAAACCTTAAACCCTATGGAAAACAAGATTTTTTATAACTTGTGGACAACTAGTTTCCCCTAAAAATTTCTCAATAAATAAAGAGGATTGTTATACACGCCCCATAATTCCATAAATCTACAAACACCCATTTCATTTAAATTTGGGTTCCATCCTTGTTATACACAACCCCAAATTTTATGCACACCCTCACTTTATTTTAATTTGGGTTTAATAGTGTATTCATAAGTACACCGTTGTCACGGTCCCAAATCAAGCAAAATTGCATAAATGAAATAATGAAACAGAACAAGTTTTTTGGGACGATATTCTCCGATTTAATTGACTAAAAGGAAATTACAAGGAAATAACAAAAGCGAAATTGAACTAAAAAGGCTGAAAGAAAAACAAGGAATTGAATAACAATGGATAAACATAAATGAAGAAATTAAACGAAAATAACAATAGAGAAAATAACTCGTCAATAGCCAATGAATTCCATGCCCTTCCTCCTTTTTTATAGGATGACCCATGTGGTAGATTCCCTCAATTCAACAACTAACAAACTCACGTGATTTGCATATGAGAGATATGTTCCATTTACCACTTCATCCTTTGTAAATTTATTCAATACTCACAATGCCCTCCTCTACAATTGACCATAAAACCCCTTCTCCTATATTGACCGCAACTCCTCAACATTGCCGCACCTCAGCTTGACCGCATCTATCCATCGACCGTGACACTCTCACTCCCTTAAAAATTGACTTGTCCTCAAGGCAAGAAGTGAGAAAATTGGGCATCGATCACAGCCGCATCCTCCCTTGTGGCATCCTCCGGCAATGTACTGGACCATTGAATCAAGACCTAGGGTACAACAACATTTCCCCGCTTTATCATTCGTCGATCAAGTAAGGAGGCAGTCTGCAGTAGGAATTGTCCTTCCTCACCAATTTTAGGGAGGTCATTACTCACAATCTTTTTGCTCCCTATCTTCTTCTTGAGTAAGGAGACATGAAATACCAGATGGATGAGTGATCCAGTAGATAATGAAAGTCTACAAGCTACATTCCCAATCTTTTTCTAACACCTGATATGGACCAAAGTACTTGGAAGATAATTTGAGCTTCTTTCTCATAACAACTGAATTCTTCCTATAAGGTTGCAATTTGAGGAAAAAAAAAAACCAATCTCCTACCTCAAAATATCTCTCTGACCTATTTATGTCAGCGAACGATTTATGCCTAGCTTGAGCTTGCAATAAGGATTCCTTCCGAATCAATTGATGGTTGACCTCCTTTGAAAAAGTCACCAGTAGCAGCTACTATAGATGTTTCACCACTTAGTGAATTGAGTTGTCAAGGCTTTACACCATATAGGGTCATAAGGAGACATACCTATGAAAGAGTGAGGGGTAGTCTTATACCACCACTCTGCCAAGCGTGACCACTTACTCCAATGATACGGTCTCTGTCTGGTCATCACTCTCAATTAGGTTTCAACACACATGTTCACTCTTTCTGTTTGCCAATATGTTTCCGGGTGGCAAGCACTTGAGAAATTTAATTTAGTCCCCATGTTTTTTAATAACTCCTGCCAAAAATGACTTAAGAACACTTTGTCTCTATCACTCACGATAGTTTTTGGCAAAACCATGTAATCTGTATACTCCCTCCGTCCCATCCGAAATAGGATTCTTGGTCCCGACACGGGGATTAAGGAATAATAATCTTTTATTATAAAAAGTTGTTTGAAAAGTATGTGTTTTGAGTATGAAGGAGAGAGAAAGTGGGTGGGGAATAATAAATGAAAAGTTGTTGTGAGTATAACAAGTAGGTCCTACTAATAAAAAAATAATAAAATCTTTCCATTTTAGGATATTCTATTTCGAGTGGGACATCCAAAATGGCAAAACGTCCTATTTCGGGTGGGACGAAGGGAGTATTTGATCCAAAAAGATTTGAGCCACTTTTATTGCAAAAAACGGATGGGAAAGAATAATGAAGTGAGCATATTTAGAGAATATGTCTAGCACTACCAAAATATAATCCTTGCCAAAGGATTTAGGTAGCCCTTCAATAAAATCTAAGGAGATATCTTCGCAAATGTGGTCAGGATTGGATAGTGGTTGCTATAACCCTGGGGCTAAGCAATTTCCACTCTTGTTTAGCTGGCAGATACATTCCTTAACAAATTGGTGCACTTCCGGTCTCATAGAGGGCCAAAAGAAAAATTGACTTATCTTTTTCATGGTAACATCCCTACTAGAATGCCCACCAGCAGATCCCCATGCATTTCCTCAATGATGTCCACCCTTAGCTTTCCCTTAGATCCCACGAAAATCTTACCATCTCTTCTCAATAATCCTTGTTGAAAGGTCCATCCACCATTATTGGTTTGATCAGTGGCTAAGAGTAGGAATTCCTTGGCTGCCGCATCATCTTCATAACTTAGAGAAATCTCTGTGAGCCAAGATGGTGATGTGGTGGTCATGACCAGACAAGTCCCATTCTCTTCACCCTCTGACTGCGGTAATCTAGAGAGGGCATCTGCCACTCCATTTTCAACCCCCTTCTTATAGGAAATTTTATAATCCAATCCCATCAACTTGGCTAACCACTTTTTTTTGGAGTAGGATTGTCACTCTCTGTTTAAGGAAATACTTTAGGGTTTGATGATCAGTTTGGTCAAAAAAATGATGTCCTTGAAGGTAGGCCCTCCATTTGTCCACCGCCATAATGATTGCCAAGAGTTCCTTCTTATAGGTTGATAATTATTGGTTTCTCAAACTCAATCCTTTGTTTAGGTAAGCAATTGGTATCCCTTTTTTCCATTAGAAATGCCCCTACCCTCACATTTCTAGCATTAGCCTCTACCATAAAATGTAGGGTGAAATTTGGCATTATAAGAACATGAGTGTTGCACATAGCATCTTTGAGTTTCTGAAATGATATAGTGGCTTCCTCAGTCCACTAAAATCCATTCTTCTTGAGTAATTGCACTAGTGGTCCAGCAATGACACCATAGCCTTGAACAAACCTCCTGTAATACCTTGTAAGACTAAGAAATCCCCTAAGTTGCTTGACATTCTTAGGCATGGGCCAAGACTTCATAGCTTCAATCTTAGTGGGGTCAGTGCCACTCCATTATTAGAAATGATATGACCAAGATACTGTTGGGTTTCGATATAACATGCGTAGCGGAATATAGCAATTAAAATTTTATGAAACCCAAAGCCATTGATCCGTTCATATGATTAAATCAAATACAACATAATGAATAAAGGAAAAACTAACCCTTGATGACTATCAAAGTTTTCTTTTGTCATGGTGGAAAAACTTGAAGTTTTATCACGGACAAAATCACGAACTTTGTAGATGATAAAATTCACTCTAGCGGTGTCCACACTTCGAACGAATATCAAGAGGCTCCTTGATCTTGATTGCTAGACCAATAATTATGAAACACACTTTCACAATTTAATAAAGAACTATATGGAATTTATTTGTGAATTATTTTGTTCCTCAATCAAGGATGTCAAAATAAAATCTCTCTCAAACTCTTTGAGACTCACAAAGGTACTAGTCCGGATGGTCTGGCCGAATTGGGGTTTTTATACACAATTAAGACCTATTCCAAATGGGTAACTTGTGCCAAAAACCTTTCCTAATCGAATTAGGAATTTTTCTGCCGCCATACCGAGCGCCCGCCTGGTCCAACCCAAGCGCCCGCTCATTTGACCAGAAGGTCCAGATCTTTTCCAGAATTCATTCAAGCGCCCGCCTGGTCCAACCCAAGCGCCCGCTTGGTTGACCAGGAAGCCCATAATTTTTCCAGAAATTCCTTTGAGGTCCTTCGACCCTAAAATCCATTATAGTCCTCTTATTTAAGATTCGTTCTATTGTGTGTGACCCTCTAGGATTATACTAAGTTGGCAATGGGCTCAAACATGATCCCATAAGATATGATTAGGTTCTAGCAAACCGTCATACCTACCCAAATAGTATAACTAGATACAAGTTCGCATTCCTTTAGAATATGTCACAATCCTTTTGTCCACGATGTCTTTGAACACAAGTCATGGTCAAACAGTCAACTTGTCTTGTTCAATACTTTCTCGATTCCGAATATGTTGATAATTCAAATGCTATTGATCCAATCAATCCATTTGAGTCCGGCCGAACATTTCATCAACATCATTCCTTCGAGGGGCCCAAGCTTGACATCTCTCCGTGGAGGGACAAATCCATTTAGCTTATTATTCTTCCCAACGGGAATCCGATTATGCCAATCATACCCTTTATAACTACCGTGTTAAGGTAGCATTTGAATATGTCAAACACAATGTTCATCAAGTGGAGGACTATAATAACTTCATGTCTAAGGATTCGAATGACATAACTAATATGAGATATATGTACGACATAGACCATGACATAAATCTCATACAGCGGGTCATGTCCAGTACCTTGTTCCAAACAAGTACCCATAAATCTAACATGATCATCCCATGATCATTTAGCCTTTATACTAGTGCTTAACAAGTACTAGGGACGGGGATTATTATAAGTAAACATGAACAACAATAATAATCAAAACATCTCTTTATTGATATGAAATAAATGATAACAATTACAATGTTTATCAAACGTGCCTAGGGAACCACTACCAACAATCTCCCACTTGCCCTAGGCCCAATCTCTCATGTATCTAATACCCATGGACCTAACATGACCATCATGTTTAGCTTGTGGAAGTCCCTTTGTTAGCAGGTCCGCAACATTGTCATCAGTAGGTACTCTGCATATATTTACGTCTCCCCTATCAACGATCTCTCGAATGATATGAAAACGCCTAAGTATGTGTTTGGATTTCTGATGTGCTCTTGGTTCCTTTGCTTTAGCAATAGCACCATTATTATCGCAATAAAGGTCTATTGGATTAGCAATACTAGGAACGACTTCAAGTTCAGTTATGAACTTCTTAATCCAAACAGCTTCCTTTGCAGCATCCGATGCAGCAATATACTCAGCTTCTGTTGTAGAATCAGCAGTTGTACTTTGCTTGGAACTCTTCCAGCTTACAGCTCCACCATTTACATAAACACAAAACCCGATTGCGATCGGCTATCATCTTTGTCGGTTTGGAAGCTTGCATCCGTGTAAGCATTTACAACGAGATCATCTTCCATTCCTCCATTGACCAAAAACGAGTCTTTAGTTCTTCTCAAGTACTTAAGAATCGCTTTTACAGCTATCCAGTGATTTTGCCAGGGTCGGATTGATATCTACTTGTCATGCTCAAAGCATAAGATACATCCGCCTAGTACAAATCATGGCATACATGATGGACCCAATTGCCGAAGCATATGGAACATCATTCATTTTCTCACGCTCATCGTTTGTCTTAGGACATTGAGTCTTGCTTAGAGAAACTCCATGTAACACGGGCAAGGTGCCTCTCTTAGAATTTTCCATACGGAATCTTCTAATGACCTTGTCAATGTATGTACTTTGGCTTAAACCAAGTAGCCTCCTTGATCTATCTCTATAGATCTTAATGCCAAGTATATATGCGGCTTCACCCATATCTTTCATTGCGAAGGATTTTCCTAACCAAGTCTTTACGGACTGAAGTGTAGGAACATCGTTCCAATGAGTAATATGTCATCCACGTATAAAATAAAGAATAGCACTATGCTCCCACTAATCTTCTTGTATACACAAGGCTCATCTTCGTTCTTGATGAAACCAAACTCTTTGACCGATTCATCAAAACGGAGATTCCAACTCCTTGAAGCTTGCTTCAATCCATAGATGGATCTTTGCAATTTGCATACCTTAGAATCTTGTTCAAAACCTACTGGTTGTGTCATATACACATCCTCTTGGAGTTTTCCATTCAGGAAAGCGGTTTTGACGTCCATCTGCCATATTTCATAGTCATGATATGCGGCAATGGCAAGCAAAATTCTTATAGACTTGATCATTGCTACGGGTGAAAAGGTCTCATCATAGTCAATACCATGAACTTGCCTATAACCCTTCGCTACAAGCCTAGCTTTGTAAGTATGCACCTTCCCATCCATGTCAGTCTTCTTCTTGAAGACCCATTTGCATCCTATGGTTTTTACACCTTCGGGCGAATCAATCAAATTCCAAACTTGATTGTCTTGCATGGATTGCAATTCGGATTCCATGGCTCCAAGCCACTTGTCCGAATCAGGAGAAGACATCGCCTCTTGTAGGTTGACGGTTCATCATTCTCAATGATTTCTACCTCATTACTATTCGTTACGAGAAATCCATATCTCTCGGGCTCGGATCGTAACCTACTAGATCTGCGAGTTGCTTGTGTATTTTGAACAGGTTCCACAATTCCTTGTGGTTCTTGTTCTTGTTCCACTATTGGTTCAATGTTATTTTCTGGGTCTCGAATTTCTTCAAGATTTATTTTACTCCACTGATTTCTTTGGAGAGAAACTCTTTCTCTAGAAAGACACCAGTTCGGGCAACAAACACTTTGTTGTCCTCACGGTTGTAAAAGTAATATCCTCTAGTTTCCTTAGGATATCCACGAAAATACATTTATCAGATTTGTGTGCAAGTTTGTCTGAGACAAGTCTTTTGACAAAAGCTTCACAACCCCAAATCTTCATGAAAGATAAACAAGTTTTCTTTCCGCTCCACATCTCATATGGAGTATTTTGAACCGATTTAGTTGGAACACGATTTAGTGTGAAAGCACGGTTTCTAGAGCGTAACCCCAAAAGGATATTAGAAGATCAACTTGACTCATCATTGATCGAACCATGTCTAAAAAAGTCCGATTTCTCCTCTCGACACACCATTCCATTGTGGCGTTCCGGGTGGAGTCAATTGTGAAACTATTCCACAATTCTTTAGATGATCATCAATTCTTGACTCAAGTATTCTCCACCACGATCTGATCGAAGTGCCTTAATACTTTTGCCAAGTTGTTTTTCTACTTCATTTTGAAATATTCTAAATATCTCAAATGCTTCACTCTTATGTTTCATTAGCTAAACATACCCTAATCTACTATAATCATCAGTGAAGGTATGAAGTATTGAAATCCTCCCCTAGCATTGCTACTTAATGGTCCGCATACATCGGAATGTATCAACCCCAATATGTCGCTTGCCCTTTCACCTAGCTTGGTAAAAGGTGGTCTTAGTCATTTTTCCAAGAAGGCACGACTCACAAGTATCATATGACTCTAAGTCACATGAACCTAAAAGTCCGTCCCCATGGAGTTTTGAGATACGCTTCTCATTAATATGACCGAGACGGCAATGCCATAAATAAGTATGATTTACATCATTAGGTTTAGATTTCTTATTTACATGATAGACATTGTCATTATTTTCATTCTTGACATCCAAAATATAAGGCCATTAAATGAATTAGCAATACCATAAAGCACATCATTTAAATAAATAGAAAATTTCTTATTCTCAATAAGAAACTTAAAACCTTTATTATCCAAACAAGAAATTGAAATAATATTTCTACTTAAATCCGGAACATAATAACAATTGTTCAAAACAAGAATTAATCCGGAAGGTAAAGTGACTTCATAAGTCCCTACGGCTAATGCAGCAACTCTTGCTCCATTCCCCACGCGTAGGTCTACTTCACCATCTTTAAGTAGTCTCCTATTCTTTAGACCCTGCACATTTAAACAAATGTGAGAACCACATCCGGTATCCAATACCAAGAATCAGTGTAGAAAGGAGAATATCTATCATATAGATACCTGAAGTCGACGCAGCTTGCTGCCCCTTCTTCTTTTGCTCTTCCAAGAAAGCCTTGCAATTACGTTTCCAATGACCAATTTCTTGACAATGGAAACAGATTGCATCCTTTTGTGAATCGGGTTTTGCCTCAGAAGCCTTGGCAACACTTGCCTTGCTTATCTTGGGTTTGACAACTTTCTTACCCTTCCTTTGGCACTAGCCTTCTTCCCATCATGAACTAAAAGCATGGGAGAACCTTTCTCTGGAATCTTCATCTCCGCAATTTTAAGCATCCATGCAACTCGAGAGATTCTTATCCATTCCATGCATGTTATAATTCATCACAAACTGATTATAACTTTTAGGCAATGAATTAAGAATGAGATCCGTGGCTAGCTCCAATGGGATTGGATAGCCAAGTTTCTCAAGGTGCTCTACATAACCTTTCATTTTCAGCATGTGAGGACTCACTTGTTGCCCTTCATTCATTTTGCAAGTAGTGAATGCAACAATGGTCTTGTACCTCTCTTGCCTAGCTTGCTCTTGAAACATGGCTCGTAACTCCACGCCTATCTCATAGGCTTCCAAGTGTTCCAAACTTTGTTGGAGTTTTGAGCACATAGTAGCAAGCATGAGACAACTTACATCTATAGAATCATTACGATGTTTCTTGTAATTGTCTCTTTCTGCCCTAGGGGCAGTAGGTTTCTGGTTCAGCAGGAAGAGGCCCGTCGAGAATGTACAACTTATCTTCTTGCCTTAGAACAATTCTTAGGCTACGGATCCAATCCATAAAGTTAGTACCATTCTCTTGGAGCTTATCCTTCTCAAGGATCGATCGCAACGAAATTGATTGAGTGTTAGTAGTCATTATCTACAAATATGCAAAATTTCCAAATTTAATAAGTAAGTTTCCGGTTTTTAATTAAAGAAATAAATAATGTATTTTTCAAATAAATACTCCCACTAAATTATATAACCTTCATATACATCCAATGTATGATATAATTTAATTGCTAAGATTCAACTTTAATTTAACTTTTGAGTCAACGGAGGCGGATGTAGACACCCCGCCTTGGACCGCTCACCCGATTGCACATTTGATTTTGTGTTTCTCCCCATTTTAAGTGTTTCTCGTTAGTTTCTGTCACTTCCGTTAAGTTCCTGACTGACTTCGTTAAGTCCAGTGACTAAACTGAATGACAGGGCTGACTTTCTAGTCCATTCTGTCAAAATTGCCTTCTCTGAGTCGCGCGCCTCCGACAGAAGGAGCCAGGCGCGCGCGCCTCCCGCCCCCAAAGCAGGAAGCGCGCGCCTCTGGGCGTCAGTTACAGATTTCTGGCCAGGATTCTCTCCCTTGCTCAATTTACAGGATTTTGCCCGGGAAGGATTTCTTGGTGACTGAGTTTTGGCACCAAAAACACCCCTCTTTCACCTATAAAAAGCTCCCTTTACCTCCATTTTCAAGGACCGGAAATTGAACTTACAAAAACTATACCAAAACCACTTTCTAAAGGTTCTCCAAGGATCTCATCAAGCAATATTTAAAGGTCTTCAAATTGTAGGTAAAAGTCCATTTTTTTATTTTCTTTTCTACTTCATCTCCTCTCTCTCTTTTACTCTAATCAAATGTGCAATCACCCAAATCATTTTGGGACATGACTCTAATGATCACCTCATTTCATTGAGGTTGGTTAAGGAGTTATCTCCTACATTCCAAACTCTATTTTAAAACCCCCTTTTTATGACTTAAAGAAGAAGAAGAAGAACGTTATCATTCATGTAGATTTTGATCAAGCAAGACCAACCTTAGTTGTTGGCGAGATGGGTGTTTCGGTACTTCCCATCTCGTAATCTAACCTCCGAACCTCAAAACAAAAGAATCTCTGTTTTCGTAATCAAACTTAGGCTATAATCAATAGGTTTTTCTTATGTTCCTCAAAACATAGGTGGCGACTCTAAACAATCTAAAACAAGTTAGACATCGTAGGACAACTCACGCGCTCATAGCCTAAAGCCGTGGCTCCCCGGGGTATCTACAGTGGCGACTCCGCTAGGGACGTTTGAGGGTTAAACTTGCATTCTGATCAAAATCTACATCTTTTCTGGGCATTCTGATTCCTGATGGGGGAGGCGCGCGCGTTTGGCCTCTTCAGCCTAAGGCGCGCGCATCCCGCATCAAGGACCAGAATCACCCACTTCTTCATGTTCTTCATCTTCTTCTTCTACTATTCTGCACTAATCATTTCTGCAGGGGTTACAATATGCACATAGGACCAGGGCAATCCCCTGAGTCCAAAATCTGACATTTTGACAGGTGTGACCAGAAGCGCCTGCCTCCTAATATCATTGCGCCATGCGCGCGCGTCCCACATCAACACTCAGAGGCGCACGCTTCTGGTTGGTTCCCAGAAAAGAAACAAGTTTCAGTGACTGAGCAGAACAGTGGGGTGTGGGCACAGTTGCCTGCATCAGAACAGAATTGAACCCTCAGACTGTTTTAATTTTTGTGTTTATTTACCGGTCACATGGGTGATTCGGGAGTTGTAATTTATGTGCTTATGTGTTTTGTTTGTTTTCTTTCTTTTAAAAAAAAAAATTGTCACTTGTTAGACCTCACACTACATGCACATATTCCTATGAACTGCTCACTATCGAGTCGCACAAGTCCAACCCCAAACCCGTCGAGGCCCGTCCTAGAAAGTTTCAAGCTCCACCAGACCTTGGCTCTTTCGAAGCGGTAAACCTCAGCCCGTGGCGTAGTTCAAGACTACATGCCGGGGTGACCTTTGAGCCTCATATTCAAGCCGAGCACAAACCACACAATTCTAGTTAGGGTCTAACACTCCGTGACTCAAGTCGGTTTCCATGTACCGAGATTTCCCTAAACTAATGTCTTCAAATCATACATGCCAACTTGTTGAAACGGACGCAATAAAAATCCGTCCCCAAAAGTGGTTATTTTGGACGAAAATAAAAATCCGCCCCCGCATGTATGCTTTACTACATTAATTTAGTTAATCCCGATACATATAGGATTCACAAACGCGATGGAATCCGATGAGTATATGGGACCGCGAGATGGTCTATATACTAGTGTGACGATTCCATTATTTCTTAGAAACCCCAAAGGGATCCATTCCCTCCGACTTATAAAAAAAAAAAAAAAAAAGGTCTTTTCTTATGTGGTTCGAGTCGTGTGCCAACTGTGTGTTCTAAGCCTCTTCATGGACCGCAAGTGTTACTCAAGACTGACAAGGGCCTCTTCTGCAATATAGGTTTCAATTGGTACTTACAGAGTCTACCGGGATTCGGCAAATCGGTTAGTCCGTGAAAGAGAGATCACTCCAACAGCTCCTACATCAACCATGACCGCAGCAGCAACACCATGTCTCTCGAACAGCTCTCAATCATGGTCCAACTCCTCCAAGAGCAAGTCTCCACCCTAATAAGGAGGCACAAAGCAAAGACGACATTTGACAATCCCACCTTGACAGCCAAGGGAGGCCCACGAGGCCGAGATGGAGCTAATGAAAGAAATGATCACTAACCTTGCCAAGGGAAGAACAAGAACAATGATGACGAATCTGAATGGACCGAGAGTTTGTTCAAAAGTCCATATGTCAACGCCCGCACCAAGAAAATGGGAGAGCCGAGTTCCGAGAACAATGAGCCCAAATGGTGGATTCTATCATGGCCTACATCGACCAAAAATTCAATGGGCTCAAATACAACATAATGAAACCCAAAGCCATGGATCCGTTCATATGATTAAATCAAATACAACATAATGAATAAATGAAAAACTAACCCTTGATGACTATCAAAGTTTTCTTTGGTCTTGGTGGAAAAACTTGAAGTTTTATCACGGACAAAATCACGAACTTTGTAGATGATAAAATTCACCCTCTAGCGGTGTCCACACTTCGAACGAATATCAAGAGGCTCCTTGATCTTGATTGCTAGACCAATAATTATGAAACACACTTTCACATTTAATAAAGAACTATTTGGAATTTATTTGTGAATTATTTTGTTCCTCAATCAAGGATGTCAAAATAAAATCTCTCTCAAACTCTTTGAGACTCACAAAGGCACTAGTCCGGATGGTCTGCCGAATTGGGTTTTTTATACACATTAAGACCTATTCCAATGGGTACTTGTGCCAAAAACCTTTCCTAATCGAATTAGGAATTTTCTGCCGCCATACCGAGCGCCCGCCTGTCCACCCAAGCGCCCGCTCATTTGACCAGAAGGTCCAGATCTTTTCCAGAATTCATTCAAGCGCCCGCCTGGTCCAACCCAAGCGCCCCTTGGTTGACCAGGAAGCCCATAATTTTTCCAGAAATTCCTTTGAGGTCCTTCGACCCTAAAATCCATTATAGTCCTCTTATTTAAGATTCGTTCTATTGTGTGTGACCCTCTAGATTATACTAAGTTGGCAATGGGCTCAAACATGATCCCATAAGATATGATTAGGTTCTAGCAAACCGTATACCTACCCAAATAGTATAACTAGATACAAGTTCGCATTCCTTTAGAATATGTCACAATCCTTTTGTCCACGATGTCTTTGAACACAAGTCATGGTCAAACAGTCAACTTGTCTTGTTCAATACTTTCTCGATTCCGAATATGTAATAATTCAAATGCTATTGATCCAATCAATCCATTTGAGTCCGGCCGAACATTTCATCAACATCATTCATTCGAGGGGCCCAAGCTTGACATCTCTCCGTGGAGGGACAAATCCATTTAGCTTATTATTCTTCCCAACGGGAATCCGATTATGCCAATCATACCCTTTATAACTACCGTGTTAAGGTAGCATTTGAATATGTCAAACACAATGTTAATCAAGTGGAGGACTATAATAACTTCATGTCTAAGGATTCGAATGACATAACTAATATGAGATATATGTACGATATAGACCATGACATAAATCTCATACAGCGGGTCATGTCCAGTACCTTGTTCCAAACAAGTACCCATAAATCTAACATGATCATCCCATGATCATTTAGCCTTTATACTAGTGCTTAACAAGTACTAGGGACGGGGATTGTTATAAGTAAACATGAACAACAATAATAATCAAAACATCTTTTTTATTGATATGAAATAAATGATAACAATTACAATGTTTATCAACGTGCCTAGGGAACCACTACCAACAGATACTCCTGCTCCTGCTTGGCAAATAAACATTTGCTAAGTTTAGCAAAAAGTTGGTGTTGTCTCATAAGCTTCAAACCTTCTCTAAGTGTGACTAGTGTTCTTCCAGGTAAGACTATATTCAAGATGTCATCAAAAAACATAAATGACAAATTTCCTTAGATATGGCTCAAATACCTCATTACTAAGACATTGAAATGAAGCAGGAGTATTCATTAACCCAATGGGCATCACCTTGAAATCAAAGTTTCCATGGTGTGTCCTGAAAAGCAGTTTTGTACACATCTTCCTTGTCCACCCTTATTTAATGATATCCTAACCTAAGATCCAGTTTGGTGAACCACTTTGCACCATGAATCTTATCTAACAACTCTTTATGACAGGAATATTGAATTATCCTTAATAGTAATATCATTCAACTTCCTGTAATCTATACATAACCTCCATGAACCATTTTTCTTGAGAACAAGTAATACATGAGCAGCAAAAGGCAATTATTGTACTGGATAATACCTGAGTTAAGCATCTCCTTTACATGTCTTTCAATTTCTGTCTTCTGCACATATGGAGTTCTGTATGGTCTTTGATTCACAGGAGTACTTCCCTCCCTAAGTATGATTTTGTGGTTATGTCTCCTTACTGGTGGTAGCCCTTTTGGTTCTTCAAACGTATCCTTGTGATTGCTTATCACTTGCTGAACCACTCTTGGTAAACCTCCTTCATTGTTTCTTCATTCATAAAGAATAACCTGCAAATCCTTGTTTTGTCTTCTTGATGAGCCTTTCCAATCCCTTCCCACTAATCATCTTCAGAGATCCTTCTTGAGTGGTACCCTTAAAGGTAATCTTCTTCTTGCCATGACTTAGAATGATCTCTATTTTTTGAAATCAAAGGTCACATGAATGTACTCCTTCAACAATTCCACCCCTAGGACTATATCACACCCACCCAAGGTTAATACCCTTAAGTTGGCATTAAATTTCTTACCCTGCATGTCCCAAGAGAAATTGATGAATGTACTATCACAAACCACCTTATTTCCATTAGCTACAGCAACTAACAAGGGAAAAGAGACTCTTGTACACATCCCAACTTCTTCAAGGTGAGTGGATCAACAAAATTATAGGTGGTCCCACTGTCAATGAGTATTGTCAAGGTGTGTTTCCTTACAATTCCTTCACCTTAATTGTGTTATGTGTTACAATTCCTTTAGGGCATGTACAGAGATCTGGCAGTTCTCTGCACTCTCATATATCTCTTCTTCCTCCTGTTCTTCTATTTCCAACCCCTTAGCGTCCTCTAGAATTTCCCCATCCTCCTCTTCTCCAAGCAGGTAATACAACTTAGCCTTACAAGTGTGCCCTTGAGAGTACCCCTCATCACAATGAAAACATAATCCCCTTTTCCTCCTTTCATGAATCTCAGCATTCAATAATGTTCTTGTTTGATTGGTATTGGTAATTGATGTAATGGGTATTTTATAAGATGAGAAAGGTTGGATTTGGGATCTAAGAATAAAAGATGAGTTTGAATTCAAGGTAGAATTTGTTTAGTGTTATGGTATGAGGTTTTGATCTTCTTTGTTGGAGGTTATATTCAACCTGTTTGGCTAAGTAAATAGTCTCATCAAAGGTGGAGGGAGATGACATTGAGACCGGCCCCCTTATCTTATCTTTCAGTCCACTATTGAAGCTAGAAATGAAGTATGCTTCTGAGAAACCCCCTTCCCTAGCTATAACCTCAGCCCTGAGTTATTCAAATCCCTCCAAATAGGTTTCAACTGAGACCACTTGCTTCCATTTATTGAAACCAGCTTGTGGTCATAATGGGCAATGGGAGTGAATTTCTTAATTACATCCTCAGTAAAAGTCCCCCAAATCAATTGCTCCATACCTGATTGATAGTATTGGTACCACTTGAGTCCTCTTCCCTTGAAATAGGTTGAAGCATATTTTGACTTCCTTATGTCTTCAATATGATTAAAGTCAAAATATTGGTTACACTGAATACACCATCTCTTTAGATCTATTCCCTCAAATTTGGGAAATTCCATTTTTGGTGGTTTATTGTTTGGCCATTGGTTCCATCCCATGTTCATGCAAATGGTGGTTGGTTTATAGCCTTGGTTTGATTTGGTTGGAAGTATGGTTGGTTATATATGGGTGGTCGTGGTGGTGGAAATTGAAATTGTTGGTTAGGTGGAAATTGTGGAGGAATTCGTTTATGTGAGTATGGGTGGAGTGGTTGTGTTAACTGGAGTACGTGGTGGTGTGGAAGTATACCTTGGTAGATCTGCAACATTACTGTCTTGGGATG